>JBCEWC010015183.1:0-13893 GCA_038996855.1 Solanum aculeatissimum
TAACAGTAGAGAAGAAGAAAACAAGGAATTTTGTCTTTCTCTAATGGAGAAAATTTTTTGGCAATTAGTTTGGTGTTCTGAGGAGTGAACAAGTATAATAATAGTGTGACTTCCGAAAGCAAGGGGCGCTTGCTGTGATGCTCTTTTTTGAGATTTTATTTTATACATATACCACGCGTGTTATTCACACTCAAAATGATTTTAATTTTTTATATAATTTCTACACAGTACTAGTCATGTCTTGTAATCATAGAGGTAAATTCAGAATTTTAATTTTATCAGTTAATGATTTGTATTACGATGATAGAAACTGTCCTCCTCTGTGGAGCTCTACAGAGATGTTACCGCTTATACCGTTTCCGACCAATAAGTAGTTATACTTTCTTGATTTTAATTTTCACATAATCTTTACACAACACTAATCGTAACTCGTAATTGCATAGGTAAATTTAGAATTTTTTAATTTTATCAGTTCATGATTTGCATGACGATGATAAAACCTTCACCGACCTTCTATATGGAGTTGTATTGAGATGTTACCGCTTATACAACTCCCGACTAATAAGTAGTTAGACTTTCTCGATTTTAAATTTCACATAATCTCTACACAACATTAGTCATAGTTTGTCGTTGCAGAGGCGAATTCAGGATGTTTTTAATTTTATGAGTTCGTGATTTGTATTACAATGATACCTTCACTCTACAGAGTCGAACATGAACGTTACCGCTTATGCAGCTCCCGACGGATAAGTAGTTAGACTTTTTCGATTTTAATTTTCATAAAATCTCTACACAACACTAGTCGTAGAGCGTAATTGTAGAGGCGAACTTAAATTTTTATTTCTATGAGTTCATGATTTGCATTACAAAGATAGAATCTTTGTTGTCCTTCTCTATTGAGTCGTACGTGGACGTTACCGCTTATACAGTTTTCAACCTGTAAATAGTTAGACTTTCTCAATTTTAATTTTCACATAATCACAACACCACACTAGTCATAGCTCGTAATTGTAGAGGTGAATTCAGAATTTTTTAATTTTATAAGTTCATGATTTGTATTAAGGATGTAAAAAATGAGCCCAAATATAGATAATTCGTCCAAATTTTTGTGGGTTGGGCTCAAGATAATTTTAATTGGATTCAATCTCAACTCGTTCAAGTTTTAACCCATATCAAAAGAATCTTCAATTGAGTCCAATTTAATCTCCAATTTCAACCCGTTCTAAGACTCTTTACTTACATTGATATAATGTATGTTTTCTATCTATTTTTATTTTTTATCATTTATCTATCAATTTGTAACTTTTTATTTTTATTTTTTGAGTTTAAATTCAAACTATGGTTATAAAAAATAAATAATAATATATTAGAATTGTTGAGATTGAGCGAATCAAATTGGACGGGTCCTGACCCAACCCGAATTTTAGCCCAACCCATTTGAGCCCAAAATAAATTTGAGTGGGTCATGACCCAACCCAATCTCTATTTGAACCCATTTTAACATTTTCAATTTCAATCCAACTCGTCCATTTGACACCCCTAATTTGTATTACAATGATAAAACCTTTACCGTTCTTCTCTACAGAGTCGTATATGAACATTACCGCTTATACAACTCTCAACTTATAAGTAGTTAGACTTTTTCGATTTTAATTTTCACATAATCTCTACACATCACTAGTCATAGCTCGTAATAGTAGAGGCGAACTCATAATTTTAATTTATGAGCTCATGATTTGTATTACAATGATAGAACCTTTACCGTCCTTTACGAAACTGTATATGGATATTACCGATTATACAACTCTAAATCCGTAAGTAGTTAGACTTCCTTGATTTTACTTTTCACATAATCTCTACACAACACTAATCACAACTATGAATTGTAGAGGTGAATTTAGAATTTTTATTTTATAAGTTCATGATTTGCATTACAATGATATAACTTTCACCGTCCTTCTCTATCGAGTCGTACGTGGACGCTATGCTACAACTCCAATCCAACAAGTAGTTAGCTTTCTGAGAAGGAATAAAAGTGTCGGTGAATTGACGTCAAATAGAAAATTGTGGTTGTACGGAATCATACTTTATTTAAAATAAGAAAAATAGGTAAATGTCCTTCTCTACGGAGCCGTACATGAACGTTATGGTTTATACAACTTCAGACAAATAAGTCGTTAGTATTCCTTTACAAGAAATGAAAAAGTAGATGAATCGACATCAAATTGTTACTGTACATAATCTAACCTTATTTAAGAAAGGGAAAAGGGGGAGATATATATCCCTTAATTTTGTAATTTCGAGCGAAAATATTAATCATATTATGCATATATACTTTCGTCGTTTAACAAATGATATATGTATACCATCATCGTCTAACAAATAATGCATATTTATGATTTTCATTAATAGACATAATTAAAATAAATCCTAAAACTAGTTTTCTAATTTCAAAATTGTCCCATCAATTTGAACAATTACCTTTCATGTTTTATTTTTAACTCCTTTCGACCTGACTCAACTAAAATAATTCAGTCTTCTTATTTATTCAGAGCTATAACTAAGTAGAAGAGGAATTGATTTTTTTTCATTCGGGTCAGGTTTGAAAAAGCAAAAAAAAAATGAGTGAGATAATTTTTTAAAGCCACGTTACATTTCTGGAACTAAAAAAGTAGTTAGAGAATTATTATTTTTAATTTAATAAATATATATTTGTTAACAAAAAAAAATATGCATCATTTATTAGACGATGAAATTATATATATATACTTTTTTTAAACTAAAAGTATATTCACTCTAAATCACAAAATAAATAATATTTATCGCATTTCTCTTTAAATTATTTGATAAACTATGAAAGATTATCATATACCATTAATATTTAAACCTAAAGATCACTAACACGAATCATAACCAAATGGAGTCATCCCAAGCCTCACAGATCAATAAAAAGCAACTAGTTAGAAATTTTCTGCATTATACTACTACAGTTTCTAATGTATATATTCAAGGCATCTCGATCATAAGGCTATTAAAATAATGATTTGATGTCTCAAATTTTTGGGGCTCCATTTTCTTTCAAAAATGTATGTATATTGTTGTCTCTGTCCTAAATCACTAAACGATGGAGGTCTGCTTGATCAACGGACATCATACTATGATCATAGTATGATTAGTTTTTTGAAATTGTCAATATAATTGAATATTTTGATCTTTTCCCTTTCAAAGTTGAATAGAATTATATTTTATTCGTCATTGATATCAATATATCTATTGATATCAATATATCTATATATATTTAAAAAAGTTTCTATATATTGAGAAATTTAAAAAAGATTTCTCGAATAGAAAATATAAGATATAGTGATTATTGTAATAATTTAGAAATGAAATAGTATTTAGTTAATTGTAGCATCCTTTCTTATGTGGTTATCTATTTTGTTGTCTCGTTTATATTCTTGAACCAACATTATTATTCGAATATTTACTTTTTTTTTATTTTCATTTCACTACTTTTATTCCTCATTATTGAATATTCTAAAGTCTCTCAAACGATCAAACCTTCTATATTATGCAAAATATATTGGTATATCTTTATAAAAAAGATCAAAATTATTTTTTGGTGTGTTCTTCAATTTTAAAGCCCCAAAACCAATTAACACTATTTATCATTATATATATCAACTTATCAAATTCAGTGTAACACTATTCGATATCATAATATAAACTTTTCATTTTTTTTAGCCAAATTTTATTATTCTAACTTTATATTATAGATATTTCATTAAAAATTTACATCGTTTACATTCTTACTTCATAATATTCAATTTATGTATGTCAATTAAAGAGATAAGACCTCTCTATGAAGTTTGACTTTAAACCTCCAAACTTGTTGAGACGGTCTTGTTAAACTTTGCATTTTAACTATCGTTGTTTATTCTCTCATTTCTTAATAACCTATCTTTAAGTTATGAATTTATAGTTTAATATATCTAACAATATGCAAATAAATTAAAATTAAAATTAAAAATTATGAATTCAAATGAATCGATACCGAAATAATTGGATCCACCCATATATAAGTGTTGTAATTAGAAGTGGAAACACATTACCAACTTATCCATGGAAAATTATTGTTGAAATGTATAAATATTTTCACATATATGAAAGGAGATAAATTAATGTGTCTTTTTTTGACAAATAAAAAGCAGAAATAAGAAGATATTTGCTGATTTGAGAAATTCTACTCAAGAATATAAAATTTCTTTTCCTAATTAATTTAAGTATTTATACCTTACGAAAAACTTTAAGGAATTTAAATAATATTTTCTATTGCACCTAAAAAGGAAAAATTGACCAAATTGAGAAGTTCCCCAATTTATATAATATTTATTCAAGAAAGCCTATTAATTACAACAGTCATGCATTAAAAAATTTGTGAAAATATTATGCGATTTGATAGAGTATATAAGAATAATATTATAACTGTGTTAAATTATTTAATTGTGATATGTTGAATTCATTTAATGTAAACATCTTATACTAGTAGGAGTGTGCATCGGTCGGTTCAGTTCGGCTTTATGTATTATCGGTTCGGTTTATCAATTTTTTCGACTTTTAAATATACTAAATTAATAATAAATCAATAAGATATTGTTTATCGATTTTTAATTTATCAATTTTTGGCCCTTAGCAGTTCGATTTTTGATTTATCCAATAAGAAAACACTCATAAAATAAATATATGACTTCTCTAATAATTTGACGTAATACGATGAGATACAGTAAAATAAACAAATCAATTGAGCACCTTAAACTTAATAATATGCAATATTTGACCTCATATTCTAATTTACTTTCCAACATTGGAAACCAAACAAATACATGACTTACGAGTATTGATTTAGTATCAAGTGATGTTAAATTATTAATATTAATATTCATGAAGAGATAAAGTAGTAAATTATTATAGTCTTAATGGGTTATCGATTTACCCAATAACTCAATACTAAAAATCGAACCGAACCGAACCAATAATTCGCTAATTTGTTTTTGTAAAACCATTAAAAATTCATTAACCCAATAACTCAATAACAAAATACGGTTCGATTTATCGATATACTCCTATATACCCGTAAATGCTTATTCCATTTTTATCCAAGCATGATATTTTTGTGATCTTATAATATGAAGTAGCAAAAAGAATAACCAATAAGGATTGTAGTGGAGTGAGAAGTATTTTTTGATCCTTAATCAGGAATCTTGAGTTTAATTCTTTTTGGATACAGAATCGACTTTGTTAGGGAGTGTTTTACCCCTTAATGTGGGATTTCCTGACGCGAATCTAAATTTAGTCAGACTCCAATACACATACCAAACACCGGATAAGAAATATTAACTAAAATCCCACTTTAACCCTAGACTAGACTAGATAAATATCTACTACGTTAGATTAGGTTTATTTTAAATTTTTTTTTAAAAAAAGTAGATGTATCAATGTTTATCTTAATTTCTTCATTAATAAGACTAGTTGCACTATAATTTATAAAGTTATTCCTATTTTCTGGATTGTGACCTAGCTACTTTATGTGCAAACAAATCAATCAACTTCCAACAGTTATGTGCATTGTGTATATATAGTAATATTGCTGTACATGATGGGGAGGATTAAATATATAGGTGAAGTGACTAGTGATACAAAAAAAAAAGATTAATAAGAAGAAATGACTAAAGTATCGAATCGTATGATGATAATAATAATAACATATTCAATATAATTTAATTGATGAAATCTGAAAAAGACATTATATGTGGACTTTGGAAACACATTCTTGACTTGCAAAGGAGGAAGAAAGTTGTTGTCTCTGTCCCAATTTATATGATCTAATTTGACTTGGCACAAAAAAAATTTTAAAAAAATTAAAATTTGTAATCTAAACTTAGTATATTTATGTGACGGTAAATTATTTCACTAAGGGTAAAATAGATATTTTAAAGTTAAATTATTATTAAATGTAGAAATGAATTATTATTTTTTTGAACTGACTAAAAAAAAGTCATATATATTAAGACAAAGGGAGTATATATTTTTCTAGAAAAACAAAAATCTTTTTCCAGAATATAATTTTTGTTTATAACAAAGGGATTTAAAATAAATTGATTGTGTAATAATATAAATTAGCGTCTTTATTCAAATGGTAAATGATCATAGAAGCTAAGTTTCGGGGATTCTTCACTTTCAATACCGCATCTGTATGGATTCTCTAAGAGTACACTACTTTTGAATAATCTGGCACGCATCTGATGACACTTTTAAAGAGATTGAGCAACGATGAGATTTATCGAGATAAATCTAAAATTTTCTTTTAAAAATTTTAATTTAAAACAAAATTAAGGAGAGTGGGCACACTCACCTATGTGTTGCGCGTTGTTTACATCACCTTCCTCGGTTTTACGTGGGGTGAGGTGCCTTTGTGTAACACATTTAACTAATCGACGGTTACACTCTTTTGTTTCTCTCCCTCTATTCAAACTTATCTTTTTTTTAATCCGATTAAATTTAAATTTATTTCAGAAAGATCCACATTAAAGAATATATATTATTCTTTAACAAAAATGACTCTAATATCAAAAAATTATAACCTAATACATCTGATTATAAGAATGAAAAAATATTTATTATTTTATCATAATTCTTATTAAATTTTTATTATTTTTTAAATTCAATATGAATCTCTATTATTTCACTACAATAAATATCAAGAATTTTCGATAGACTCTTTCATTTTCGAATTAGCTTGCGATAAGTTCATGTATGTCACACGAAATATCTTAGTTCCGAGAATTCATGATTTTTTTTTAAACAATAAATAGGAAGGACCAATTTTAAAAAAAAATATTAATAAAATCCCCCAACAAAAGGGAGGAAAAGGAAAGAAAAAAGAAAGAATTAAATAATGATAATAGTTGATGTTGCAGTCAAAAGTCAAAGGAAAGTGATAAAAGTAAGATACTTGGCCTCAGGTCTTTCACGGATCAGTTATTGGTCAAAATTAAAATTAAATTAACTTAATTTATTTTTAAAATTTTCAAAACTAATCCAACTCAATTATAATATATATTTATTAGTTTGATTTGATTCGGTTATTCAATTATTAATCATACATAAAAATAAAAATAATAATACCTTTAAAATAGAGAAAAAGTGATAACAATCTATTCAAAATGAAAAATAGTTAGAATAATCGATATTATGAGACTTTTAATCATTAAATTTACCGTGAAAAAGTTTTAACATTCACCATTTTGACTTAGAAGGAAGAAACAGTAACATTCTAGTCCCACCAGAAACATTCATTATATATATATATAGACACACATGACATTTATGTTTTAGTAGTTATTAGTGCCACTTCAAAGTATTTATTATTAAGTATAAATAAATATAATATATACTCCTTTTTCAATATAAATCAATTATTAGAGTGTGGCACACCTCTTAAAAAAGATATTTTATAAAATTAATCAAAAAATAATTTGTTAATTTTACTCATTTAATTTTTTTCAAATTCGATCTTATAATAGAGATAGTCATTATTTGAAATTTTAATTTGAAATTTTAATATTTAAACTTTTTAAGTAGTTGAAAATCCTATTAGAAAGAAGGATTATTCTAAATATATATATATATATATATATATATATATATATATATAATCCATATAATTTTTTGTGAACAACGTTCAACTGGCCACCATTTACTATACGTAGTTACGTCCATGAGCAGAGCCAGACATGGGTGAAGATCGAGGATTCATCGAAATAATATATAAGAATAAATACTAAATCTTTTTAATAAAAATTATGACTCGATCGCTTACCCAACTTAATGTTACAACTTACAAGACTATAAATGCCAACATTCGAAACAATTAATCTAATTATTATTATAATATATAGTAATTAATTAATGTAATTAGCGGTGAACAATGTTGTACATGCATTAGGTGAAACATCACTTTCATCTTTAAGGAAAAACAATAATGTTTATGACTTGGAATTAACCATAATCATATGATTATTCAATAAAATATCATGTATTAGTGGGACTTTTTTAAAATTTAATTAAGTAATAATTGTTGATATGATATGCCACGTGGATATAATCCAAAAAGGAAAAGATATAATTGTACTCTAATACTTAGTTTTTTTCTTGAAAATAGATAATCAATAGGATAAACAAAAGATTAGCCTACTCAACCTAATAAAGTTTGTTTTAGATCCTCCAAATTAGGTTAGACATAAATATATGATCTTATCAAACTAAATGCCTTTTTCAATTAATTGATATTATCGATATCGATATCGACATGAAAGGCAGAATCAAAATTTTAAGTTTATGATTTTTTGATAAATTTAGATTTATTTATGAGATATCACGAAGATTCGACTAATAGCATTCTTATCCCTACTATATATGATCAATCTACAGTTTACACCTGCTAAGTTCTAAAATAAGTGATGTTTTAGACTTTTGATTTTGTTTTAAAATAAGTAGTGTTCTGAAGAGATAAATGATATTCTTTTATTTTTATTTAAATAAAAAAAATTATATTTTGAAGATATTTATGAAAAATAAATTAATATAAATACATTTTATTTTTAGAAATAAATAAATACTGTCTTGTAAAAATTAAAAACATTACTTATTTCGAAACGAAAAAAGATAGTATACATGTTCACTTTGATAGAATTTACTATTGCTGACTTGAATGTTGATAATTGTGTCATGTTCATTTTCTCTGTCTTTTGACATGAAAAGAGACAACTCAATGTAAAGCACAAAGTTTAGATTTACCCATAATATGCACTTTGCTCCATTAATTAAATCATAATAGCGCTCAAGTCGTGCAGGTCCAAATTCAAGTTTAAAGCGAATAATATCACTAACGAATTGAGCCTTATATATCCAAACCAAACATATGATGAAGTGTGGATATTGACAATGTGAGTTTGAATGTTTGATGTGATTGCAAAATGCTCCTTTTTAGGCCATTATTTAAAGCTTATCTTATTAAAACTTGTGCAACTATAATTAATTAAAAATTAATTCTCCCAAATTATATTTGATTCATCTAATGTTTTGTTCATATATTACTAAGTCTTTACGGATAAAATATTAAAACGCGGTCTAATGTTTGGACACTTACCATTCTGAAAAAAAAAAATTCATTAAATCAACACGCAGTTTTATTTTGTGGTCTAACATTTTCTATAAAATTTCAGTATCTTACTTTCTTTGATTTTTTTATTTGAATCAATCTTATTTGTATAAGGAGAATTTTCATAAATAGTTTAGATTTAAAATTTAATATGGTCAAATAACTATATTTTATATAATTACACGGCATAACCTTAGCTATGTGACCTGGAGAAGAGGAGAAAGGCGAGCGAGATCGAGAGAGGGAGGAGAGAGGCAAATTGTATATGTATATTTGTTAAATTGTATATATATACCTGACAAATAATTGTATATGTGTAACTAATATACATATGTATTATTGTATATCTGACAAGCGAGATTGAGAGAGGGAGGAGAGAGGTGAGCGAAATCGAGAGAGGAAGGAGAGAGGCGAGCGAGAGAGGGCAGAGAGTGGAGAGTGGAGAGAGGCGAATTCTATATATAATCTATCGAATTGACTATGTATATCTATCAAAATGATTGTACTTATACAACTGGTATATATATGTAATTGTATATTTGACAAGAAATTGAAGAGAGAGAGAGGGAGTTGAGAGGCGAGAAAGAGGAAGAGAGGAGAGAGAAAATAACAACAAAACCTTAACTATAACTATATATTGTAATTTTTTTCAAACTATAGTTGTATAATATAAATATAGATCATATGTTTGTCTAGTTACGATATTGAGATAATTACACCCACAACACAAGCCACTGAAAAAAAATATTTATACAGATAAATAGCCCACTTTTTTTTAATTGCAAAAAGTAGTCATCCGATTACCTTTGATTATTTGTTACAATTTTGGGCATTCAACCCTCGTTGTATAAACATGCATAATCAGTGTATATTTGTGTATCATAATATATATTTAGTGTATATCTCATGTATAAGTAATATACATTGTATAGCAATGTATACTTTCTATAATTATATTATATAGTCATATATAATTTCGCTGATTTGAGATTATTTTTTATGTAAATAAAACATGAACTATTTTTTTTGTAAGTTTTTTACTTTTTTGTATATATATATAATTTTCCCGCATATTTTCCTTTGTAAAATTGTATCAGTCTCAGCCCAATCCTGACACCCTATTTGGTTGGGCTACAACAGTTTAACATGGAGTAATGGGTTCACCCATAATTAGGTTGGGCCTACCCAGTTCTAGACAAATGATCATAAGGAGATTTTGAAGCACTTTATAGAATGAATAGAACTCGACGAGTCAGCAAGTTTTGCTTAATGACATTGAAAGTTACTCATAGAACAAAAGGGGTCACAAGTTCAAAATCACCCATTTCCAACGCCATGAGCTAGTTGACATGGATAACAAGCTGATTCATCAGAGATGTAATGTTAGAGATCATACAAGGATAATAAGCTATCATTACAAAATATGAACAGTTAATTCATATTTCATAGTTATTCATCGGATGACTTTTAACAATGATAGGCTTTTAAATGGCACAAATCCAACAGAAACCAAATATATTATTGTCATCTTCAAATGAACTGCTGCATGAGAAGCCAAACAAGCCAAACTGACTGATCAGGAATGCAGTTGTCATAAATAACAAGCTATTCTATTAAATATTTAATATCACGCCATAGCAAAATTCTCCAACTAAAAAGAAAACTCAACACCAAAATATGAGCACTAAAAAACTCAGTGTAACCTATAATGACTTGAGCGTGCACTCACCCTTGTCGCTTCTCTTGTCTCGGATCAGGAAGAGTTACAAATGTAAAAAGACCAGAAACTTGTTGAGAATCAGAAAACTTCCTTCACTGTGCAACTCCAAGCCACTTTGAGAAGTTTTCAAACTCTGTGTAGTCGGAATCTGAAATCATTGTCTTGTACCAACCTGTGCCTGCTGACCTGATAGCTGATGCTTCCTCCTGTAATATAAAGAGAGTAAAGAGTAAATACTACAGTGACTATTTACACTAAACTACAAAAGTATAAAGACCACGCACAATTAAGTGCATGTATAAGCACACAACTTTAGAATACAAGATTATGATCAAGAGCCAGGATCTTTCTTGCCATAATTGAAGACTCATGTCCGCGGTGAGAAAAATATAACACCCAGAGGCGAATCTAGGAATTCAAGAACATGGGTGCACCAAATGGTGCTTTCAATTTTATTTTTAAAAAGGGGACGAAATGATGTTGTTGACTGGGATCGAACCCCCAACCTTCGTACTAGAAAAGAGCCCTTGGACCAGCGAACCAACTTGTCCTTTTGAAAATGGATTCCTTAACTAATATTTAATATATTCTTTAAGAATTATACAAGTAATATACTGAATCGTCCCACACAAACAGAATCGCACCAAACCTGTTGTCATTTCACAAGCCACTCTTTTCCTGAATTTATTTGCTTCACTAGCAGTAATCAAACATGTAATTAAGTTAAGATTAACGATCTACAATTTAAGGGAGTGAAAGGGTGTCCACCAATATAACAGCATTGACATCACAGAACACTCAACTTAAGCAAGTAGAGAACACTCATACTAGCGATATAGCAGACGCAAAAGCAAATGACAAGTGTAAGCAGATAGAAAGCATCACACATTTATCTAGGCAAATAAATGAAAAGGCTATAGCATTTTAGTTTTAGGTTCTTCAAAATCAGTTTGCTTTGAGTTACTTATGCAAAAGAAATTTGTTTAACTTCTCTTCTTTGCACACTGAACCATCCCACTCAAACAGAATCACACTGAATCTCGTCACTTCACAACTCACTTTTTCTCCGGAAGTTATTTGCTTCCCTGGAGCTTCTCAAACATATAATTAAGTTTGTATTGTGATATACAATCTGAGGAAAAGAAAGGAAGATAATGGCACCAGGGAACACCCATCTTAAGCAAGCAGAGCAAAGGCGTCATTATTTCTAGTGCACTATATCAAATTGTAATGGCAAATAAATGAAACTCAATTATGAAACATATTACATACACATGGTTATATTTCTAAGTATATGACCAAGTCACTTCAATACTTAACTTAAGATTAGCTTAAGGGCAGTCATATTACTTCATTTTCTTAGATTATCAATCAGTACCTTTCTTTTATGAAGTCATCAATTAGGTGCTTATAACGTAAATCAAAGTATGGTATAAATATGAAGAATATACCTTAGTGATTTGATGTCTCTTCTTGTCGAGTTTCTCCTTCTTAGCCTTGACTCTTTGGGTCTCGGCCAAAAGGGACATTCTCCTAGCTGTTTTCGCATAAGGGTTAAGCTTCAGCAACACATTCAGGTTCTTCAAAGGATTCTTCTTCAATGTTGCCCTCTTCACGTCCTTCTTGATTGGCCGCACAACGGACTGAACCTCATCAGAGTTGATGATCCTAGCAAGATCACCATTCGCCATCTTCGGCCTAGGCAATAGATATCCCCTCTTCTTCTGAGATGGCTTATCAAATGAACCGTAAATCGCATCCAATTTCTCATACGCTGACTTAGTCCATACAACAAACCTCCCCAAATGACCTCCAGGTGCAAGCTTC
Source organism: Solanum aculeatissimum (assembly GCA_038996855.1). Classification (NCBI taxonomy): domain Eukaryota; kingdom Viridiplantae; phylum Streptophyta; class Magnoliopsida; order Solanales; family Solanaceae; genus Solanum; species Solanum aculeatissimum. The sequence continues at coordinate 12,768 of JBCEWC010015183.1, forward strand.
AAGAGATTCAATCGATCCACATGACAGATTTCAACTCCAGGGAGATTACGGAATGCTTTTACAAGCTTAGCCCCTTCAGTTCCATACACAATCAGAGGTCCTTTACGAGAAATGTACCTACGGTTACGCATTTTACCTTTTCCGGGGCGAATAGCGTGACTGTCCTTAGCTTTCTCAGCATCGGGATAAGCACCAATTTGCTTCAGAGCCTTGATTGCATGAGAAGTCTTCTCAATACTCTCAACTGAATCCGAAACAACAAGAGGGAACTCGGGAACTGATTCAATACGATGACCACGAGCGAGGACCAATGAGGGAACTGCAGATGCAGCAATAGCAGAAGCAACAGCATAACGCTTCTGGTTAACCGGGATCTTCCGGTGCCAACGGCGCCAGATTTTAGTCGGAGCAAACATCCTACCACCACGACACATGTTACCAAAAGCAGCTTGCCCAGCACGATGAGTACCACCACCGGGAACACGCGGGATACGAGAAACGGCACGACCGGTACCCCATGACTCAGCCGAGGTCTGGTGACCGGCCTTTTTCGACACTGCGTAAGGTTGTCGGGAATTTTTGGAAATGTTGGCGTGGACGTAAGTGACAACGTCGGGACGGATCGGAGCTTTCATCACGGCGGGAAGAGGAACGGCATTTGCGGCGGAGCCACCGTCAGTGGCCATGTCATTTTCAAACGATTGGACGGTGGTGGTTGGGATGGCGGCAGCGGCGGCCATTGCTGACGGCGAGAAGGTATAGGGTTTTTTTGTACAGGAGAAGAACAGAGTGTAGCTTTTATGTCCATGAAGAATTTATACGTAGATGAATTTGTAAATGGGCCTGCAAGCCTTCAAAGTACAGAAAGAGCACTATAACTAATTGGATCCTTACTGGGCTTAGGCCCATTATTTCTTTACAACACATATATTCCATTAGAGCGGTCAAATTTAGCTCCCCACGTATGAGGTCAAAATTAAGTCTAATTATAGAAATCTCATATTTTACATACATAATCTCAATATATACTAATTTTTTTTGAAATTACTAAAATCTCTTATTTTTTAAGAAACGTCGATACATAAACATCAGCATTGATACAATGCGAATTTTAGGATTATTGATG
>JBCEWC010015184.1:0-13891 GCA_038996855.1 Solanum aculeatissimum
ACCTGCAGACGGCCCGTCAACTGTAAAACGGTCCGTCAGCTACTCCGTGTCCTCTTACTTCAACTCTGCACCAGATGCTTAGCCACATTCTGTTGTGTTAACAGTCCATTACACGGCCCGTTTACCTGCAGACAGCCCGTCTCCCCTGTCGTTTAGTATTACTTAGCCCATTTATGCCTCTTTTCTGCCCAGGTCCTCTCTTTTATGTTTAACGGTCAGTTACACGGACCGTTGAACATTGCACGGTCCGTGAGACTGTCCGTTTGGCCACAGGTTATTCCGGATTATTCTTTTATCATGCCTTTACCTGATTTTCCTGCACAACACGCTATGCAAACATTAAACGCACCAATTCGCTTGAGAATTCGCAAAGAATTTAGCTAGAAAAGTGTCAAATGACGAGCGTTTTCGCGACTCATCACATAACTAACTACTTTTAACTAACTAAGATTCTTCAAGATTAGTTTATATCCTCAACATTCCCCCTCAAACTTGGTATTGTAAAGAGGTCAATCAACCCAAATTTGGATATCAAATAGACATATTGTTGCACTTTGTTTAAGCTCTTGGTCAGAACATCAACAGTTTGATCATGAGTCCATATGTACTGAGATTTTATGAGATCTTGTTGTATTTTTTCCTTAATGAAGTGACAGTCGATTTCAATGTGCTTAGTCTTCTAATGATACACAGAGTTGGAAGACATTTGTATGACTGCTTTGCTATCACTAAACACTGTGAGTGGTAGTTAAATTTGAACTCCGAGATCAGTGATTAAGCTCATATTAGCATGGTTTAGGTTTTGACGCAAAATGGTCAATGGGCTAAAATTTGAAGTCCTCAAATCTAAAAATTGAATTTAAAATCGAGTTTTACATGAAAAATGGAGTTCATGGGTGAAAATTTCACTAAATTCAAGCTTACATTGAAGATGAAATCAATATTCAAAGTTTGAAATTCATAATATAAAAATCCCCAACTTTGGATATTGAAAATCATGAATTTTAGGATGAAATCAAGTTAAATCTTAAGGAAAATGATTAATATGATGTTAAAAACACTTACCCAGGAAAATTCTTCAGAAATCTTCTTCCAAAATCTCTCAAAAAGCTTGACAAGTTTGAAAATGGACTAAAAATGGTGTCTCTCGAGTTTTAATCAGTATTGGCATCAAAACTACTCTGCAAACACGAGTTGGGTCCCACGAATGTAGAGTTGAGGGGTCAAAATGACCTCCGCGATCGCGGAGACCAACTCATGAACACGTAGTATAGCAGGGGGAGGGGGTGTAACACACGCGCTCCGCGAATGCAGAGCCCATCCCGCGAAAGCGGAGTGATACCAAACAAGCCCTTATTTGAAAACGTGGATGGTAAACATACCCAAGCTTTCTCGAACAAGGAGAAGGTTTGCACCTGCACCAGAAAACAACAAAAATCATTTACCAAGTCCAAATTCCCTACTCGAAATGGACCCCCGAAACTCATCCAAACTTAGAATTACACAAACTCTATATGTATCCATACCAGAAACAATGATCCAAAACAAGGAATTTTCAGAAATCGATTTCAAGACCTCCTCACTATATTTATCAATCTGACTCGATAAAACTAGTTTAAAACTCAAAATACCAAAACTACCCTCGACAACTCCAAAAATTATTCCAAAACCATTTCTAACGTTAGTTTCACCATCCAAAACTATTGGAACTATTGGAATTCTGATCCGAGCTACCGAAGTCCAAATGTTGACCAAATTCAAACTTTGATCCAAAAACAACTAAAATCACAACTTTGGGCCTAAAAATTCATTTTAACTCCAAATTCAGTTCTGCAACTTCCTGTAGTTCAGTTTCAATATTCTGAAACTAATGAAATTGATAGATCCCCAATCTGACACCAAAAAATTAGAATGGTACAAAAACTCACTTTCTCAATAACTTAAGCTTCCAAAAAGTGCCAAAACTCATATTTACCATTTTAAAACTCTAGATTTCAATTTCAATCATTTAAATAGTTCAAAATATGAACAAAGCAACTTACAAAAAAGTAAAATAGTAATTTTCATAGATAGGGACAAAAATAACCAACCAAGTCATTACATCATTCACCACTAAAAATAATGTTCATCCTTGAACATAAAGAAAAGAGGAGTACCTGAAGTCTAAAAAAGGTTAGGATATCTGACCTGCATATCCGACTCCAACTCCTAAGTAGCCTCATCAACAGAATGGTGCTGCCACTGAACCTTCATAAAAGGTATATCTTTATACCTCAATCTCCGGACTTGCCTATCCAAAATAACTTTAGGCTCCTCTTCAAAGGTCAAATTTGAACCCAGCTCAACAGAGTCATAAGAGATCAAATAATCTGAACCCAACCAATAGAGTCATAAGAGATCACATGGGTCTCATCTGGAATATACCAGCAAAGCATAAAAACATGAAAAATAGGATGAACAGATGATAATCTCGATGGTAATGCCAACTCATAGGCAACCTCATCAACTCTCCTCAAATTCTCAAATGGGCCAATGAATCTGGGATTGATCTTGCCCCTCGTACCAAATCTCATTACACCCTTTATGGGTGGAATCTTTAGCTAAACATTATCACTAACAGAGAACTCGAGAGGTCTAGTCATCTGATCAACATAACTCTTTTAGTGGCTTTGAGTTGTCAAAATCCTACCCTGAATCAAACAAACCTAATCCATGACATCCTTAAGTAATTCCACACTCGACACATTATCCGAACTTGAGTCAAACCAGCCAATGGGTGATCTACACCTCCGGCCATACAAGGTCACAAATGGAGCTATCTGGATGTTGGAATGGTAACTATTATTGTATGCGAACTCTTCCAAAGGTAGGTGTTGGTCCCATTAGGCACCAAAATCAATTACACAAGCCTGTAGCATGTCATCCAACACCTAAATAGTATGCTCTGAAACTATTCACCTGTACCCGACTGAGGTGTCTAAAGTGGAGTCACAACTTCCACATGAGGATCTACTAGGGTAGTAAAAGGACTAACATGGAACAAAACTGGCTCTACTTGGGGTATAATAGGATCAATCGGTGCCGTAGAAACCGGCACCTCAACTGTAGCCGGGGCTGAAGGAGATCCCTCCAATCTAGCCAATAACCTTCATAGCAACTCTTAAACTTAGGTGTAGGGGCTGGAGCTGAGGGTGGAGGAATAGGATTTGTAGGCCCCTTTGGCTCATATGTAGGCCCCCGAGAAGCTGACTTTAGCTGACCTCTGGGTGGAGCTGCCTCTCTAAAAAATCCTCAACCTTTGGCCCTATCCCGAACCCTTCCTTGACCAAGAGTGGGAGCCACATCAACAGACTTGGGCTCTCCCATGGATTGTCAGGACCTCATAATCGACATCTGAACAGAAGGAGTAGATTAAACACTTTCAAAGTGGGTAATACAAAGAAGTACACAAATTAAAAGCAAGACATGAAAGTTTCCTAAAGAGTATATTGTAGCCTCCCAGAGATGGGTGTGGACGTCTACACACTGATCCACGAGACTCTACTAGATACCCTACTCTTGACTCAAGAGACCAATAAACCTAGAGCTCTAATACTAAACTTGTCACGACCCAAAATGGGTCATGACTAAAGAAGAATAAAATAAAGCAGAAACCAACACAACATAACATCAAATATTCCTAAAACCTAAAGTCATGAGTACAAGAGCACTATAACAATGCGAAAGAGTAAATATAACTGTCTAAAAGGAAATACAAGTTTGTGTCAAAGCAAAATATATGACTATCTCATAATAACTAATACATAGTCTGAGAGAACAAACATAAAAAGGGAACCCAAAGATCTATGGTGACTCAAAATTTGAGCCTCACCACTGAGATCTGGATGGTATCAACAATACTCAGGTGGAATGATCAACTACGCTGTCCTAAACCCTGTGCTCGATCTTCAGGAAGGAAATAAAGTAGGGATGAGTATACCAAAATGTACCCAGTAAGTTCAACTGACTAGGTAAGAGAAATCGAATAAGTATGTAATAATGAAAACTCCTACACCTGGATAAAAAGGTAAGTACACAATAAGAATATAGAATAAGCCTTATAAGATCTCCCACATGTCCAGTATTACAACATGTTAGGCAATAACCACATAGTATATGAAATGCCATCAAATCATGCATCAAGTGTCAAGGGTATTACAATGTCTCATCCTTGACACCTACTCGTGGTCAAGGGGTGTTACAATATCTCATCCTTGCAACCTATTCGCGGTCAAGGGATTTATAGGGTAAATCTCACCCTTGCCTCCTACTCGGGTCAAGGGGTTGGTACAACTGTGGAACATATTACCATTGCCTCCTACTTGGGTCAAGGGGTATACAATGCAACATGATACAATACTAGTAATGCTAACCACTCAAATATGTGCATAAACATAATAACATCATAATGTGAGTAATACATTATAAGTCTCACAAGGTATGAAATATATATCACGTATCATCATCTATCATAATATCTCAACTAGACATAACTATTTCAATCATCAGATGTACCAAATATATTTATATATTTATACCGGACCTCACTCTTCCTTATAATATAAATCCATCATCAATATATCCAGCTAACAAGTATATCACAAGTACCTGACCTTACTCATCCCTAAGATACATCTACACCATAATTAGATCCAAAAGTCACATTAACATGAATATCGTACCTTACTCATCCCAACAATTATATACACATCAAAATAACATCCCAGCATCAAGTATAACCCAAAAACCGAACCTTACTCATCCACAAGGTATGTGTATAGTCATCATAGTGTCCCATTAATCATCAAATTACTAACATATTTTCCAACCCATTGTTAAAATCCTTAGTTTATCACGACTACATTTCACAGGATCTCAATCCACAAGTATCCATCTCAGATTAATAATGGTATCACAATTACCCATAATCTGGCTTAACCGACATCATATTTCTATCAATATCTCATCTCATCAATATAATTAATTACTCATGAATCAGTCTAGATTTTACAATTACCATATAAAATGATCAGTAACTCAAATTCAGTCCCAACAAGGTTTGTCGAACCTACCTCAATGTTAAAACTGCACTCATACAAGATTTCAATCAACTCAAGCCTACAAACGATCCTCAAATCGACCAATCACTATAAATATCAAATACTGTGTATCAAGAGGAGCATTTTTATACCCATATGTGCATGGTTTAGGCTTAGGGCCAAAATGGTCAATTTTAGGGCTAAAATTCAAAGTTCCCAAATCTGAAAATTGACTTTAAAATCGAGTTACACACAAAAAATGGAGTTTATGGGTGAAAATACCACTAAAATCAAGCTTAAATCAAAGGCGAAATCAACATCCAAAGTTTGAAATTCATAGTCTAAAAATCTCCAATTTTGGACATTGAAGAAACATGAATTTTTGGATGAAATCAAGTTAAATCTTAAGAAAATTGAATAATATGATGTTAAAAACACTTACCCAGTAAAATCCTTCAAAAAACATCTTCCAAAATCGCCCAAAAAGCTTGACAAGTTTGAAAATGAAGTAAAAATGGTGTCTCTCGGATTTTAATCAATGTTGGCATCAAAACTACACCACAAACGCGAGTGGCGTCCCCTGAATGAGGAGGTGAGGGGTCAAAATGACCTCTGTGATCGTGGAGACCAACCCGTAAATGTGGAGTGTAGCAGAGGAGGGGGTGTAACACACGTGCTCCGCAAATGTGGAGTGGTACCAAATGAACCCTTATCCGTGAACGTAGATCGAACCTCCGCGAATATGGATCGAACCTCCGCGAGCGCAAAGGGTAAACATACCCAAGCTTCCATGAATGCGGTGTCTTCTCTGCAAATGCGGAGAAGGTTTGCACCTGCACCAAAAAATAGCAAAAACCAGCAACGAAGTCTAAATTTTCTATCGGAATGGACCCCCGAAACTCATCCAAACTAAGAATTACACAAACTTTATATGTATCTATACTAGAAACAACAATCCAGACTCAACAGATTCATCAGAAATCAATTTCATGACCTCCTCACCATATTTACCAATCTGACTTGATAAAACTAGTTTAAAACTCAAAATACCAAAACTACCCTCGACAACTCCAAAAATTATTCTGAGACCATTTCTAGCATTAGTTTTACCATCTGGAACTAATGGAACTCTCGAAATTCAGATCCAAGCTTTCGAAGTCCGAATGTTGATCAAAGTCAAAAAATAACTAAAATCACAATTTTGGGATTAAAAATCTCATTTTAACTCCAAATTCAGTTCTGCAACTTCCTGTAGTTCACTTTCAACATTTCAAAACTAATGAAATTGACGGATCTCTGATCCAACACCAGAAAATTAGAATGGTACAAAAACTCAATTTTTTTATAACTTAAGCTTTCAAAATGTGCCAAAACTCATATTTATCATTTTAAAACTCTAAATTTAAGTTTCAATCATTCAAATAGTTCAAATAGGCCCAAAGAAACATATGAAAGGGTACAATAGTAATTTTTATAGATAGGGCCAAAAATGACCAACCAAATCATTACATAAATCCATAGTAAAACGTCTTGAAAAGTCATGTTCATGCATGCTTATGTCATAAGGAATGAGAGAATAGTATGGGTACTTAAAATTCACACTTAAATCAAGAAATTAAGAAAGAATCAAGAATAAACCATGAAGAAATCAATATTTGGATCGTAATTAAAACTACCCATACATGAAATCAAGCTTAAAAGGGACATGAAAGCTTAAATCTCATAAAAATCATATAACTCAATCAAATAAGAAGTAATTCATGTGTACATTATCATATGAGAATGACCCATAGCATAGTTTTAGCAATTAAAAATCAAATCATGAAAATCAACCTTAAAACTCACTTAACGTTCATGAAAATTGAAGAATAAAAGTCGATGGGCTTCATGATTGAAATGGAATCATGCATAAAACCACACATACCTTTATTGAATTAAGAAGTTTGAGGTAGTTCTAGCTTGACCTTGAAACCACGCTTGAGACCTTAACTTGGATTCTAGAGTTCTTGTCTTGAGAGAATCTCTTAGGAGTTGATTTAAAAAAAACTAAGTATTAGACTTGAATGAAGTGTTAGAATCAGTATAGGGGTGTTTAGGAGTGTAAAGGTAGGCATAAATGTCCTAAAAAGTCTTGGGAATGGGATAAATTACCAAAAATACCTTACTGAAATGGTACTTAAAATTTGAACTGGAAAGTACCACTAATGGCTTCACTGGCCGTGAATCCTCCCGTGAAAGTGATCCTGCACTGATAGACTTATGAAAATGGGTGTAACTTCTTGCTTCGAACTCGAAATTAGGTGCATTGGAAAGTTAATTCAAAGAGTTTTAATTTGGTAGATCATGGGCCACCTAATTACCTTTGTATAAGGAGATATAATCATTTGAAGTTGACCCTAAATAAATGAGATTGAAAAAATTGAACTCCATCTTTAGGGAAGGTTTCATGGTCTGTGAAACTTATCACTAGTCGTGAAACCATCCATGAAATTGACCAACTTATGAAACGGGGTTCGCCAAGTCCTATGGTCCCTTCACAAACCACACCACGGTCCATGATGAGGTTCACAAACTGTGGTGGTGCCCGTGATGGCACATTTGGGCAAGACAGCCTCCAGGCAACCAGGAAAATGGCTAAGGCCACTTTTACAGGTCGTTTCACGGTCAATGAACCATTTCACAGGCCATGAAAGGCTCCTTAAAAGTGTATCTTTGCTAAAAACTCCCGAAAACTATTTTTCTTACCTTTTTAAGGCCTTTCAAAGCATGGGTCCTTACAATGGTATTCTTAAGGAACTTAAAGAAAAGGTAAAAAGGTTTTAAGGAAGGAATTTGTGGGTGGAAGGTATCTATAAATCAACTCGCATACCTTGATTAGGAGCCTATGAATAGAAACTTAAAGTTTGGGAAAGAACCTTAAAAATCCTAGTCTGCCTTGCTCTTCTTGAGAGTGTGTTTACCTTAGAAATTTTGGGAGAATGAGAGAATGAAGTGATTGTGAGAGTCTTAGAGGGTTCTAGTTCTGATATGGGGCTTAGGGAACCTAAAAACAATATAGTTTCAAGCCAAGGACACGTGAAAAGGACAAAAATGTCCTTCATGAAAACTACCGAGTCAAATCCATAAACCCTCGATCATAGGTCGTGGGATCAATCATGAGTCATGATTTGATTCATTCTGTTCTCCTATTCAATCTTTAGAGACTTTTTTTCGACCACCCAATCTACGAAACCATACTACGACCCATAGACCCATTTACAAGTGATAGAAGCCCTTATGATATCCTCCCACACTTAGAAAAATTTCAATCTTTCAGGATGATAACCACAGAAAATCCATGGAATGTAAATAGGACCACGAGTTATCCTATTGTTCGTGGTTCTAACTTCAGAATCCTTAACTTCCTATCAATTCTATATATCCAATCCACAACCCATTATACGACTCGTGCATTATTCTACGGTTCGTGAAAGACCCTCGTGTATCCTTTTGACACTTAGCCAAATTTAAATTCTAAAGACCCTATTCATGAGCCTAGTCTATGGCTCCTGAACTAAATCACAGACCATGAACTAGGCTCGTGAATTGCCCCTGAACTTTTTCAGTTTCACTTTTTCTGCATTTCTTAACCCCCTAACTTGTGGGTCCTTACACATGCATATTTTGAGCTACATTTTTCTGATTCTCATAACTCATTATCATAAAATAGGCCACATTAATAGAGGGTAAGGGAACCATTAAAAAAATTTGGCTTCGTGCCTGAGAGTATGTATCATTGAGACCCATAAGAAACTGATAAAATTTCTGTCTCTGCAAATATATCACAAAGTCCTTAGATCTTTCACAGTTGCATGCAGGAGAGGGAACCATAGATTTAAATTCATCCCATAAATCCTTCAATTTAGTAAAGTAAACAAATATAGATTTGTGACATAGTAGCTATTTCTTGATGAAGATTGAATGTCCTAGATCCATCTACCTTATCAAACCTTTATTTAAATCTTGCTATATGATGAGTCGTGAAAATTTGACCCTTATAACGCTCTTGACATAGGATTTTTGTGAGTTCTCAAGTAATTTTGTGGGTTTGATGTTTTGTTTTATGTTATTTTGCAGGAAAATGGAAAAGGCATGGAAAGTTGGGCATAGTGTAGTATAGGGGTGACAATTTCAACCCATATAAGGTAAAATGAGTCCATTTAATCCATATTTATTTTAATGGATCACTCATATTTTCAAAATGGGTAAATATGAGTTGATCTATTTTAAGAGCTCCTACAAATATGGTCAAAATGGATAAAATATGGGTACCCATAGATCCTCCACCCATGATAAAAAATTCTTAATTGCATTAAAAAAATTGTGTGTATTGTTTTTTCTTAAAAAAATTTAGGGGCGAGAGTGGGGGTATGGGAATGGAGGATTAGGGGTATGCATCGGTCGATTTGATTCAGTTCTATGTATTATGGGTTTGATTTATCGATTTCTTTTAATTTTTAAATATATTAAACCAATAACAAACCAATAAGATATCTTTTATCGGTTTATCATTTTTGGTCCCTAACAGTTCGATTTTCGATTTACCCAATAACAAAATACTCATAAAATAAATATATGACTTCTCTAACTATTTGATGCAATGCAATGAGATACAGTAAAATAAACAAATCAATTGAGCACCTAAACTTAATAATATGCAATATTTGATCTCATATTCTGATTTACTTTCCGACAGAAGAGTTATACATTGGAATCCAAGCAAATACATAACTTATGAGTAATGATTTAGTATCAAATGATGTTAAATTATTAATATTTAGTATTTATGAAAGGATAAAGTTGTAAATTATAATAGTCTTAATGAGTTATCGGTTTACCCAATACTAAAAATCAAAATCGAAATGATAATCCGATAATTTTTTTTTTGTAAAAACTATTAAAAATCCATTAACTCAATAACCCGATACAATAAACCAATAATATTGTTTTGGTTCGATTTATCGATCGGTTTGGTTTTTACACACCCTTATGGGGATAGGGATGGAAATGTGGGTCGGGGGGAGGCAAAATATTTTTAATTGAAAAAAAATATTTTTTAAAAAAATTAAATTTAAGTTTTTGTATTGAAGTAGAAAAAAATTAGATGAGGGTTGGGGGTGGGTGGGTGATAGGGTATTGAAGTAGATTTTTTTTTTATGAAAAAAATAATTTTTTAAAAATAATTATTTGGGAGTAGGGTTGGGGTGATAGGAGTTGAACACAATCAAGCTTTGATTTAATTTTTTTTTTTGGCTTTAAGAGATTAAAATGGGTTGAAACCATTTTTACCCAAACCATATTTGACCAAATCCATATTTACCCATATTTTATATAGATAGATTCTGATCCAATCCATTTTAGCTCAATCCATATTCAACCCATCCAAATTCGATCCAATCCACCCATTTTCCACCTCTAGTGCAGGAAAAAAGAGAGAAAAGGACCGTAAGTGCACCCATATGGACACCATCATGGGTCGTGTGCCATCCCACGATCCATGGGAGGTGCCTTCCACCAGGCGTGGCATATGATGGAAAGAAAAGGGGCCAAGTGAGGCACCACGAGAGCCCTCACAGCCCCTAAAGCACCAGATGGTCCATGAGGCCCGTCGCCTCATACTTAAACATTTTGGCATACCAGGAGGCGAATAAGACAATAGAAAATAAGGCCAAGCCTACGATGTGTTTCACGAGCCGTTAGGATGCAGACTTGTCGTGTACTTGGTCGTGGAGTTGACGTAAGTTTGAGCGAGTACTAAAACAAATTAGAGAAAGCATACAAGAAGAAATCAACGGGACCCTCCACAGGCCATGAGACTTACCACGGACCACGAAGAGGGTTGTGACACTTAAAGTGATGCTAACAGGGTCAAAAATTCTCAAGGGAAGGGTCACAGACCATTTTCACAGATCGTGAAACCTCACTACGATCCGTGTTGAGCTGGCGTGAAGAGGAGCTGAGGGTTGGAGACCAAGTATAGGATCATGGACCGTTACACAGTCCCTGTAGAGCCTCACGGGCCGTGCCAACGCCCATGACCATGCGAATGTCTATTTTTCCTATTTCAAATTAGATTAGGTTTTCCCATGTATATATATACTTTTTTATTTCATTTATAATTATTATTGACTACTGGAGAGAGAAAAGAACGAGAGAATACTATTTTGTGGAGAATTACATTGAACTCTTGGATTTTTATCGTCTCTTTGAGATTGTAATACGTGGATTCTTTGCTTTATCAATCGTAAGTTCCTTATCATGAATTCTTTATCTTTTTTTGGGGCTTTTACATTGAACATGCTAGGATAAACTCATAACTAGGGTTGTGGGAACCATGACAACTCAATAAGGCAGGCAAATTTGGGGGCAGACCTTGAGATTGATTATCGTACATATTGTAGTGCTCTTCTCTTTAATTTCATCCTTAATGAGTCGACGCATTAGGGTACGTATATATTTGTTACATGCTCATGAGGGATGTAGTAATTAGGAAAAAAGCTCTACAGCATAAATTCAGCGTTATTAACCTAGTCTAAGTGCTTGAAACCAGAAAGTGAGAGCATTTTGGGATCCATAGTAAGGGTTAGAGAGTACACGTTCTAAGACTGAAAGGTGATGAACGAAATGCATCTAAAAAGGATCGGAAGGTGAATTAGTTGTTACCCAACTTGTTTGACTCTGTATATGCAATCATGAACGGGTTCATTACCTAGATTTGACTATTGAGTTGGGTGTCATGAGGAACGCAATCTTAGCTTCTACATTAATTGTCTGCAACCCAGTCACTAAAATTCTGTCAGTAGTTTACCTTACTAAATTAGTTCATAATCATAAACCTCCATTTAATTTATGCACATTTATTTTGGAAATAGGTATTACATCTAAAATTAAGTGCTAATAGATATATTCTCATGCGTTCCTTGTGGGATCGACCCCAACTCTTATTGGATTCTATATTTGATCAACAACCATTTCACTCTTCATTTGGAGTGTAAATTATGGCATATCACCATACTTCTTGAGTCGTTGAGGCAAACACCACCCCTCCTAGTAAACTACTTGAAATAGAATTCATAAGCCATGACAAGACTATAACATTCACCCCTTCACATTGATTCCAAAGCTCAATAGGAAAGTTTTCTTTCTTGCAAGATCCATTCACAAGTACGAATTTATTTCTTCCTAACAAAGCTATTCTAATAGACTTGCTCCATATAATATAATTTTTTATTACCTTTTAACTGAAAGGAGATGATTGTCATACCTAATACATCAACATTTGTCAAGTATAACAAATAATTGAAATCCAGAGGAGCTTGCAAATCTTGAAACAAAAATCGAATTCCATTTTAAGTAGGTGCAATATCTGATTGAATTGCAGTAGTAGCAACTGCACACACATTGATTATGGATTCAATCCCATTTACAGACCAATATTTCTTGAATTTGATGACAAATAGCTTCATAGATTTTCCTCAACATGATTTGCAATCTTAGAACCCAAGATCTTCTCAAGAATTCTGCAAATGAAACTATATTCAGTATAGCTTTGATACCATGGTGAATTATTGATCAGAAAGTATTGAAAAGTAAAGGAATGTAAGGAAGATGAAGAAAGTAAGAATAGAAAGATGAGAGGAAAGAATAGAGAACTGAATTAAATTTTTATTTCATTCAGAATTATATCTTGTTATGTGATATAGATAAGCCTTATATATACACGTAACTAACTACCTGAATTTCTAACTAACTACATTTAACTAACTAAGATTCTTTAAGATCGGTTTATATCCTCAACAACCCCTTAGATATTTTTTAGCAAATTTCAATATTTTAGAGGACAAACTAATGGTAAAAGAACTATTTCTCGTAAGAGCTTTAAATATGAATTTTTGCAAGTGTAATGGCTAAACATCCTTGTTCTAAAGTTATGCCAATGTATGAATCCTATATTGTAATCAAAGTTGTTCAATTTATCACCAGAAGAATTATTCATTTAATCTTGTGGTTACTATTGTATAAGGTAAATGGATAATCATAGATGGAATGCAAAGTTAGACATGGAGAGAAGAGAATTTTTGGGTGGGATAGACTTTGTCATACTTGGCTCTCACACATGAGATACAAATACATTTGGATTAACTAAAATATTGTTGGGTCTAAGAAAAGTGTGAATTGGGAAATGGAGAAAGAAAGACAAAGGAAAAAATGTGGGGGAAACCAATGAAGGGAGATGAAGAGTTATTTAAGAAAAATGAATAGTCATCTCTCCCTCATTGGAAATATAGAGGAAAAATAGAATCCTTATATTAGGGAACACTTCCTCTAACTCTTAAAGAGTCAAGTAAAGGGGACCCCCTCGCGCCGTCGTCGTCGTCGCTCGCTCGGCTCGGCTACGGCTTTGGCAAAATATGTGATTTATTGATATATTTTTTGGACAAAATTTATTTAATCAATCTTCCTTTTCTTGATAATTATGAATTATTAATTAATTAATTAATTTGTGAATTTTAATTTTCGCACCAAAAGATTTGTCACAACAGACACTTTCTTTCCAAGAGACACCATGTCTGTTCAGAACAGATGTGTCTATTTGAACAGACACTTTCGCACCCAATTCTCCCTATAAATGGAGGTTCATTCTGTGTTTTCAGATATCAAATTTTTCTCTTCTTCTGCATATTTCTTCTTATAAAATTTGAGTCTGTGTGAAGCCATTTCTGGTATTGAGTTCGTTGATAATTACAGAGTTTGAGGTACCGCTATTCTGTAAT
>JBCEWC010015185.1:0-13891 GCA_038996855.1 Solanum aculeatissimum
ATTTTCCGCGCTTCCAAACCGATGATGAGTGTAATGATGCTATGATGGCTTGATCGAGGACTTTCGGGTTCTTCTTCACCATGTCACATCTTGGCCCCCTATTCGGATCGTGACACAGAGCCAAATCTAAACCATATGTACTTGAAGCACACACCATTCAAAGCATAATTATCCTCAAGTTGTGAATTGAACAACAAAAATCATAAGAAAAAAGTAACAAATGAGTGTAAGTTATATACTCATCTTGGGCCCTGACTAGCATTAGAATATGAGGCTACAATTTTTGTGTTGGATGTTCTTATTATATGCTTACTCTTGATGTTTACTTATATGATGTGGCGGGCTCTGGTAGTGGTTGGACTCGTGGAGTCCTTCCACACTTAGTTAATTTTAACATTTTCTTGGTCTAATTCCATGAAGCATTCTATGGGTCGTACAAGGATTTATGGGTCGTGCTGGTAACACGTAAGTAACCTTCTAGCAAACCTAAATTTCCTTCATGTCTAATGGTTTTATCCATGAACTTATCCATGGACCGTCATCTCTTCTACGGGCCATCACTTGGTCCGTGGGTTACCCCATAATTGGAAACATTTTCCCTTTCTTGAAGTTCATATTTAAGGACCACACCTATGGT
Source organism: Solanum aculeatissimum (assembly GCA_038996855.1). Taxonomy (NCBI): domain Eukaryota; kingdom Viridiplantae; phylum Streptophyta; class Magnoliopsida; order Solanales; family Solanaceae; genus Solanum; species Solanum aculeatissimum. Next base: position 638 of record JBCEWC010015185.1, read on the forward strand.
CCGTATGTCTACCCATGGGCCATAAGTCACCCCCGTAAACTTAACTGCAAGCCATTTTTAGGCCATCTTTCTGCACTTTAAGGCACCTAAATTGGGGGTCGTTACAATATCTCCCCCTCTGGAACATTCATCTTTGAATATACTTTAAGAAAGGCTCTAAGAAGTAAACTATCAACCAATAACCCAGAATGCATGCAAAAATACAACTTAAACATCATTTCGTAAAATTTTAAAAATTTACACTTAAAACATGCCTCAAAACAGTCCATAAACATAGAAATAAATGCATGCACCATGTAAAACTACACTGCAAGGAATTAGAGGTTTTAGGAAGAATTTCTTAATACTTTAGGCTTGAGTAGAGTGGAATGAATACGAGTAACGCTTTATCATATCCGCTTCCGCTTCCATGTAGCACCTTCAACTTGTTGATTTATCCAAAGGACTTTGATCAATACAACCTCTTTGTTCCTTAGCTTTTTCACTTACTGGTCTAGGATATCAATTAGTACTTCTTCGTAACTCATATCCTCTTCAATGTTCATATCATGTAATAGAACGATGGAGTTTGAATCACCCATCAATTTCCTTAACATCGACATATGGAAAACTGGATGAATCAAAAGCATCTCATTGGGTAGATCAAACTCATATGCCACCTTTCTCACTCTTCTCACCACCTTATAGGCCCATATATACCTAGGGCTCAATTTCCCTTTCTAGTCGAACTGGATCACACATTTCATCGAAGATACCTCCAAGTAGACCCAATCACTGACTTGGAACAAGTTCCCTTCTTCTCAAATCGAAGTAAGACTTTTATTGACTTTGGGTCATTCACAATTTCTCCTTTATGCTTTTAATTTTCTCCATAGTATTTATTACTAAGTCCAGTCCTATTAATGCCACCTCACCGACTTCAAACCACCCAATGGGCGACCTACATCATCTACCAAACAATGCGTCAAACGGTGCCATCCCAATACTTGCATGAAAGCTATTGTTGTAGGTAAACTTGATAGTGGTGAATGTTCATCCTAATTTTCCTTGAATTCCAACACACAAGCTCTCAACATATTCTCCAATGTTTAAATAGTCCTCTCGGCTTACCTTTCGATTTGGAGATGAAAAGTGATACTCAACTTCACCTTTGTACCAAGTTTCTTTTGAAAGGATCTCCAAAAAAGAGAGCTGAATTGGACACCATAATCTAAAATGATGGATATTGAATCCCATGCAACCTCACCAACTCTCAAATATACAAGCGGGCATAATCTTCAACACTAAATGTAATCTTGACTGATAAGATGTCACAACCTGGGATTGGTCCTAGATGTGACATAGCGAGTTAGAACCCGATAGTCCTCAAACAAGCCATCTTAGCATTAACTTACAACTCATTGGTTCTGAAGTGCGTAAATTAAAAAGACGCACATAATTCTAAGGGATTACAGGGCTTTGCACTCAAGCTATGGGGATGTCATGGGGGAAAGGAATTGCATGAATCATGTAGCACATAACAAATACGTTTTAAGGGGCGTATAAGTATGACTCACAGTATGGGGGTAAGAAGGGTCTTGGGACTTTCTATATAAGTACATTCTCATTAAACATATCATAATAGCATAAGTGTAATCATCTCTTTCATAAATAGTACATAGACAAAACATCTCAAATAATCACATAACATAATCATACGGGAGTCTTGGTGATGTCCAACAATGTCTCTAGTCTAGAATAGAGTGGGGGACAAGACATGTCCCGAGCTCACCCTCAAAGTAAAGAAGTAAGAAACATACATAAAGGTAGATAGAGGGTGGATGTTGTCCTTGGAAGATAGGACTAACTACTTGTGATACTTGAGGATCTGAATCAACCGTCAAAAGGTGGATAAATATAATCTATGATCCATACATGGTTAGATCATGCATGCAAAAGAGTATGTGTTAGTACATTTGAATGTACTAAGTATGTGGGCATGCAATACATATGCCATGAATAACCTGTAAACCAATGTTAGATGACAAGGGCACATATATAGAAAGAAGAATATAAGAAAGAATATGATATCAATATGCCATGAAATCTATGGTGCATGAATGCTTAGTCATATAAACATAATGGGGATGAGATCTCAACCGACATAAGACCAGGTGAGATATAACTTGGAACTCCGTCGTCTACCACACAATGGATAAAAAGGTGACCTACTTGCCAAAGGTAGATCCATTCATAACATAATCATACCTTACGGGAACACCACCCATTTTGGTAGTATAACATTAACCTATATTTGGCATATATATTGACGAAAAAGAGTATGGACCCTTGGGGATAGTCCACCCTGACTCCAATCCCTCGGTGCTAAGCCATCATCCCCATAAAAATACATATACATGCTTTGAAAATAGGATAAGTACTTTTGAAATCATAACCATGCATAATTGGGCGTAAAAGTCAAACTATTTTATTTAATTTCACGCATACGTGACTAAAAAATCAAATCATTCTTCTTGTCATATTGTCATGCATAAGTAACTTAAAAGTCAAATCATTCTTCATGTCATACTTTCATGCATAAGAATAGCTCCATTCTTAACATAGGTATAAGAAAAGAGTATGAACCCTTGGAGATAGTCCACCCTGCCTATAATCTCAATCCAATGCGCCTTTAAACATGTACATATGGTGTAAACACCCATTCTTTTGCTTAAAGAGCTATATCATAGACATAGTGTGATCACAACCTTTTCATACCTATTCTTTGCTTGCAAATATAGTCATAAACATCGTTGGGACTTAGCCCACATCAAAAGCTTCATAAAAGTCGTGCTCATGAATGCAAAATGTCATGAATGGTGAATGAATAACATGGGTAATGGAGATCAATATTTAAATCATCATAATAAAATAGATTCATTCTTAAATCGTAATGAAATTCACAATTAAAAATATAATTCATACTACCGAAGCTTGAATTGAAGACTTAAAGGGTCATGCATAATTGAATCTTCATAATCTCAATGTAAATCATGATAATTGAATTTAAATCACTTTAAAATCATCAAATAAGTACAACTCATACTTCAATTTAATCAAATCAACAATAAATTTAAAGACTCATATTTAAAGTAAGCTTAATTTCATAAATTCAAGTGTAAAAGAGTTTTGGGGTCTTCGTGGTTGATAGGAGAACCATGAATCAATCTCACATACCTTGATTAGCTAGAAGCTTTAGGGAGAAAGTGATTGGAGAAGAAGAGTTTCCTTGATCCCCAATTGAATCTTCAAACTTTACTTGAGAGGAGCCTTTAGGAGAGAGAGTTTGAATAAAATCCTAAGTGTTGAATAATTTGGATAGAATGAAGGTGTATAGGCTAATTTAGAGGTTTAGGAGGGCTTAGGAAGACTAAAATGACCTTAGAAAATCACCAAAATTACAATTAAACCATTAATGAACGATCCTTAAAAAGGTTGCCAGTTGTCATGCAGATGGTCAACTTCACAGACCGTGTGAAGCTATACGGGTCGTGAACCCATCCATGGAGCAACACTTAGAAAATATATCACTGACGAAGGTCCAAGATGGTAATTCCATACTTATAAAATTTACACTCCTACACCCAAACGGAGGACCTCACGGACCGTGAGGCCTCACACGAACCATGAACTGGTCCGTGAGACCTCACTTGGCCAAAGACCTTGGCTTCCGTCACTCCCACGGCAAGCCTCATGGGCTATCAAGAGCCACACGACCCGTGAAGGCTTCATTTTCGTTGACGCAGATTCTGGAGTGCTAACCTTATACATAGAACCAATCCTTAAGCTAAGGTCATCACAAAACACCTCACCACACCTCGTGGAAGCCCAAACGGGCCTCTTTATGGACAATCTAGTGGCACACGGCCCGTGAAGGGCTCCATGGTGACATGCCTTAGTCAATTTCCTAAAAGAATCCCTGCACAGGCAGTCCCATTAAAAGGGCCATAGCTTTTTTATCCGAACTGCAAATCAAGTGAAACTAAGTGCGTTGGAAAGTTAACTCAAAGATTTTTAATTTGATAGGTCATGGCCCACCAAATTCTACTTGTGAAGAGAGATATAATCATTTAAATTCGTCCCTCTTCAACGGTTCACATGCAAAACTTAACCAATATGATTTCTTTGAACATGGCCACTTAAGAAGGACTCATAGAGATGACTAACCTACCAGAATAAGTTCTAAATTATCTTCACAAGGTTTTCAAAAATTCGAATTGTTACATAAGAAGTGAACCAACTTTGTCATGTGGTCTACTATCACCCATACGGAGTCAAATTGCTTTTTGATCCTTGGCAACCCAACTACAAAGTCCAGGCTGATCTCTTCCCACTTCCAAGTAAAAATATCAATGTCTTGCCACCCGACCTTTGATTTTCAACCTTGACTTGTTGGTAATTGGCACATTCGAACACAAATTGGGCAATGTCCTTTTTCATCCCATCCCACCAATAAATCTACCTCAAGTCTTTATACATCTTTGAAGTGCCAATATGAATGGAGTAGGAGGAGTTATAAGCTTCTTGCATTATCAACTTCTTCAACTCACCATCAACCGATATGCATAACCTCTTTTGATATAAAACTACACCATTTCCCCCGTGTGAGAAAACCTCTACCTTTCCTTCCTACACCAAGGTCATAAACTTAACTAAGGAGGGGATCAAGATCTTGCTTAGCCTTAACATCATCAATCAAGGAAGATCTGAAACCATAAAGCACCATTGCACCACCATTTCTGGATTCACTCAACTTCACTCCCAACCTAGCCAACCTATGAACATCTTTAGCTAACTCCCTTTTTCCATCATCTTCAAGGTGAGATAAACTACCCATGGAACCTCTACTAAGGGCGTCAGCTACCACATTGGCTTTTCTCAGGTGATACTTCACACTCATGTAATATTCTTTGAGTAGCTCTGACCACCTTCATTGCCTCAAATTGAGATTCCTTTGGGTGAACACATATTGGAGACTTTTGTGATCGGTGAAGACATCCACATGGACCCCATATAAGTAATGGCACTAAATCCTCAAGGAAAACACCACCGCCGCAAGCTCGTGGTCATGAATCAGGTAATTCTTCTCGTGCACTTTCAATTGCCTCGAAGTATAAGCAATCACCTTACAATTTTGCATTAGCACACATACCAACCTAATCCTTGATGCATCATAATACATGGTGAACCCATCATTACCTTCCAACAATGTCAATATTGAAGTCGAAGTCAATCAATCCTTCAAAGCTTGGAAGCTCCTCTCATACTCGTCCGTCCACACAAACTTAGCTTTATTTTGAGTCAACTTAGTGAGTGGGGATGAAAAAGAAGAGAAATCTTGCACAAACCTTTTATAATAACCAACTAGGCCCAAGAAACTCCTTATGTCAGTAGGAGTCAATGACCTTGGCCAATTTCTCACTGCTTTGATCTTCTTAGGATTAACTTTTATACCATCACGTGATATGACATGCCCAAGGAAGGAAACCTCATCTAGCTAAAACTAACACTTGTCAAACTTTGCATAAAGCTTTTGCTCCCTTAGGACTTGCAATACCACCCTCAAGTGTTTGATATGCTTTTGTTCACCTCTAGAGTAAGTAAGGATATCATTAATGAACACCACAATGAACATATTGAGGTAGGACTTGAACACCCTATTCATGAGGTCCATAAAAATAGTCGGAGCATTAGTGAAGCCAAATAACATTACCACAAACTTGAAGTGACCATACCTAGTCTGAAAAGATGTCTTTGGAATGTCACTTTCACTCATCCTTAATTGGTGATACCTGGATCCCAAGTCAACTTTGGAGAAGTGTGTAGCCCTTTGCAATTGATCAAACAAATCATCAATTCTTGAAAGAGAATATTTGTTCTTGATGGTGACCTTATTAAGTTGCCGGTAGTCGATGCATATAGAACGTGACCCATCTTTCTTCCTTACAAATAACACCGGAGCACCCCACAGAGACAAACTATACCTAATAAAACACTTCTCTAAAAAATCTTTCAATTGCTCTTTTAACTCCTTCAACTCCACGAGAGCCATTCTATAAGGAAGGATTGAGATAGGTTGAGTATCGATTGGAGATTTATGCCAAAGTTTATTCCCTTTCGAGAGGAACATCCTATGACTCATTCGAAAAGACATTAGAAAACTCATTCATAATGGGGATCGACTCAAGGGAAGGAACTTTAAAAGTGAAATCTTTGACTCTTACTAGGTGATAGATACACCCTTTGGAAATCATCCTCCAGGCCTTTAGGAAAGGAATGAACCGACCCTTACATGAAGTGTTACTACCCTCCCACTCAAGAATTGGCTCTTTTAGGAATTGAAAGTTGACTCTACGGGTTCTACAGTCGATAAAAGCATAAGAATCATGCTACCAATCCATCCTGAGAATCACATCAAAGTCTCCCATAGAAAGCTTAACTAAATCATATGAGACCACTTTATGCAAGATAGAGACGGGACAATTTCTATAGACCTTTTGGGTCATAATGGACTCTATTATGGGGTTACTTACCTCATAGGATTCAAGGAGGACTTCGGGACATGCACAAAATTTATTAGCGAGAAAAGGGATCATAAAAGACAAGTTAGCTCCTGGATCTAAAAGTGCATATGCATCATAATAAAAAAAGCGACCATGGAGAGCATAGAACCGGTTGGTCCTTTGGGCGCCTTGAACTTGATCCCTTTGGGCTTGGGGACTCGCACCGCCGCTCCTACAACCTTTGGAATGGTGGTCGGGCTTCCCACAAGTGAAGCAAGCATTGGACCCGGCTAAGCATTATCCTTTTTTGAGTCTTCCACACTTGAGGGTATTTAGACTTTGGAATCAGGGGAAACCCTCTTATCTTTTGTAGTCAAGGGAGGAGAATTGGTAGATTCTTACCCACCACACCTTTGGACACCTTGGAACTTGTGACCACTGCTCCTTTAGTGAGAATAGTTCCCATCATCAAAACAAGCCCTCTTGGACTCCCTTGCCCTCTCTCGGAGCTTCTCCTCTTCAATTTGCTCCGCATAAGTCATTAAGTGGGAGATGTCCATCTCCTTGACCAACATAACCGTTTTGCATTCCTTGGAGACCAACTTGGAGACACCGAAAACAAACTTGCTCATATGAGCTCTCGGATCTGCAACTATGAACGAAGCATACTTGAAAATCTTGGTGAATTTGAGGGCATACTCCCTCACATTCATTTCCCCTTGCTTGAGATTTATAAACTCTTGGACCTTTGCCTCCCTTAGCTCAATGGGGAAGAACTGATCTAAGAAGGCGCATTTGAACTATTCCCAACCAATGGGACCCACTCCTTGGACCCTCTCGTCCGCCCATTGCTCGAATCAAATCTTGGCTACCCCTTTGAGTTGGTAGGCTACAAACTCGGCTTTCTCCATTGAAGGGATACCCATCACTACAACTACTCGGTAGGCTTCTTCAATGAACTCAATAGGGTCCTCCTCTATCTTGGAGCCATGGAACTCTAGAGGGTTCATCCGCATGAAGTCACGCACTCTAGTGACTGGAGTAGGTACTTGGGGAGGAACGACTATCTCCCAGTTGGCTTGATTGGCCAACGTTTGGGCCAACAAAGTGAAGGCAGATCGAAACTCCGCATGAGACACCCTATCATCTTGTTGAAGTGGGGGAACTTGTGGTTTTCGGGAGTGCCTTTTTCGTGGGGAGCTCTCCTTGGCGACATGATCTAAAAATGAGATACCCAAAGGCAGGTCACCCAAGCCATCATAAGTATTCATAAGTATAAACATATAAATATTTAGAAAATAATGGGGAATGTGACTATGGGACCTTTTTGATAATGAAGCAACATTAAAAAGTAAGATTAACTAACCTACTTTATCCATAAAGCATACCGACTAACATATCGACAGATGGAACCAGTAATGGTTGGTTTCTATCAAATAGAAAAGACTTCAATATTTAACAACATAGAAAGTAAAGGCGTCAAAAGGGCTATAAATACATCATCTCAAAATAAAATACATGAAAAAGTAGAAAATGGTAGAGTCCCGAACTAAGGGTTCACCACAAATCAAAGTGCTAGTCTTGAATGCCAACTACTAGCCCTGAGACGGTGGAGGAGTGCATGTCCCTACATGGTTAAATCATGCATGCAAAAATATGCGTTAGTACATTTGGAATGTACTAAGTATGTGACATGCAGTGCAATGTATGAAATAGTAATGTCATTACTCATAAGTGAAACATATATAAAATAGAAGTGTTTAATGTAAACTCATGCATGAATAAGAGACATTTCACAATATGGGAGGAATCATTAATCGACATATAAGATCATGTGAGCTACTACATGGAATCTAATGAACTCCTTTCATTGGGAGAAGGGGAATCTACTTGCCAAGATAGATGTCCAAAAATTTAGTAACTTCATAATTCCATCGTTAAGGAACATTATGGCTTACGTGGATCTACTAGCCTAGCCTGCATGGCTCCTATGGTGGCACATAGTTAGGGGCAATAAGATTTATCTTTATGTCACGACCCAAATAAAGGGCTAAGATGTGACATGGCGAAAGAGAACCCGAAAGTCCTCGATCAAGCCATCATAGCATCATCACACACATCATTGATTCGAAAGCGTGAAAGTAAGCACATAACACATAAGTTCTAGGGGAAAATAGGGCTTTGAACTCAAGTTATAGGGATGTTGTCGGGAATAGGATGAACATGAATCACATAGCACATAACAGTTATCTCTAAGGGACGGGTAAGTAGGACTCAAGCTATGGGGGCATTCCAGATTAGGGGACTTACCACATAAGCACATAATCAACACACAATCCCAACATCAAGTCATAAATATAACCGAATACCATTTTCATAACCAAGGCTCATAAATCATAATATCTCATTAGTCATAATGTCCAACAAATACAATCCAACGTACAAGAGTTTAGTTGTCCAACAATCCTCTACATAAGATAAGGGGGGCCTCGACATAGTTTGAGGCTCTCCCTTCATACATAAGTAAAGAAAAGTAACAAAACAATACTAGCTAGATAGAAAGTGGCTATTGCCCTTGAACAAAAGGGCTCACCACAAGCAATAGTCTTCAAGATGATCACACGTCGTCCGGTGGAAGATAGAAGCCGTCTTCGGTCCCTACATGGTTAGAGCATATAGACAAAGAGTATGGGTTAGCACATAATATGCACTAAGTATGCAGACATGCAATGCATATGACAATACAATATGACCAAGTAACATGAAAAGGGGACAAGTGATACGAAAGGAATGCGCGTAGCCAAAGAGAAGTATAACAATATGCTATGCCATGGTGCATGAGATGCAATCCTACAATCATAATATAGCGGGGATATAACCTCAACCGACAATGGAGGAGACCCGAACGAGCTACTACCTGGATCTGGACTACTTGCAAAGTAAATCCCTAGTCAACCCTTCATCAAGGGGATACATAACAAGTCAATCCCTATCTAGAGAGATAACCCATGGTGGCACATGGTTTGACGGAAAGGAGTATGGACCCTTGGAGATAGTCCACTCCGACTCCAATTCCTTGGTACTAAGTCTCATCCCACGAGAATACATATATACAAGCAAACTTCAAATCGGAGAACTTACATCTTTTGCCAAAATCATGCATCATTAGTCAAAACCAAAACCATTGATCAAACCATATTCATACTTAGGTTAAAAGCCAACAAGAGTTTCCAAAATCATTCTCATAATCATTCCCGTATCAATGTAATAAGAGTAGCCCATCTACATAGCTTATCATATCAAACCTTCATAACATATCAAAGTGGTGCAAGCACCCAAAATGCTCAAAGAGCCATAACAAGAGACTATGTGATCACAAACCTTAACACATCATATCATATCAAGAGTTCCATCATAACCAACCTTCAATGCATATGCTATGAATGAAGAACAAGTGCATGGGTAATGGAATTTAAACTTTAAATCACAATTCAATGGATAATTCAACTTAAATCATGAGAAAATGCATATTCAAAACATATTGCAATTTACCCATGCATAATTAAACCATTGAGGAACATGCACATTGATCCTTCAAGAATTTCCATGACATTCATAAAATTAAAACTTAAATCATCAATAATTCACCTAATTTCTACATCCCACAATCCAATGCAATGAAGTACATCAAAATTTAAAGAACCCATAACTTAAAATCATAAATTAAAGAGTACGGTTCTTGGGTCTTCATGGATGAAAGCGAATCCATGAATCAAACCCATATACCTTGAGTTTAATAAAGAGAATTGAAGAATTTAGCAAGCAAGATGATCCTCCTCAATTTTCTTCAAGCTTTCAACAATGGAGGTCAAGAGGACTCAAGAAATTTTAGAGAGGATTGAAGAGTGTTTTGATGAGTGAAATAGGATTAGGGTTTGAATTTAGGGGTTTAGGAGACGTTAGAAAGCCAAAAAGAGGCATAGGATTTAATTAAATTATGAATTAACTATTAATGATATGGATTAATTCACTGAAATAGGGTCTTACGGAAGGGCTACAGTGCCCGTCAACAGGTACACGGTTCGTGTACTGGACCGTGAGGCCATACTTGGCCTCGACTTCGACTCGAACTCTCGGGGGACTTTATGGAACACTTGACAGAGGGACTCATGGATTGTGTGGCTGCAGACGGACCATGTACTAGTTCATGGAGCCACACTTGGTCCGGAGTCCAGCCCCAAAACCTTGCCCCACTTTCTTCCCCACTTCACAGGACCCCTCACGGGCCGTGAAGTGTCTCACGGACCGTGGGGTGGTCTGTGGGACTTGCCTTGGTCCTTGGCTGGGGCGGCCACCAGAAGCCCACTGGAACATCCCACGAGCCCCCACACAGACCGTGGACCTTCACACGGTCCGTGGTCCAACCCTTAGCCCATTTTCAGAACCTCGTTTCCAGCGTCCCTCTAATTACGAGAAGTCTCACTATTTTGGCCATAAATTTCACATACAAATTTTGAATTGAGTAAAACTAGTTGTGTTGCAAAAGATAACTCAAAGAGCTTCAATTTGATATATAGCAGCTTACACAGTTCAACCCAGACCAAACGTTATGATCTTTCAAAGTACACTGTCCAACCGACTTCACAATCTCACCAAATGGTCCGTTTTGAATCCGGCCACTTAAATTCAATTCATGGCTACAAAAATTCAACTACAACCATTCCAACACTATACAAGACCCATCATTGAGAAGTTCAAATTTTTTTGAGTCTTTACACTTTAATAGGTCACGCCTTAACTAACAGAATGAGTCCCAATCTCAAGTCCACTCGGTGCTAGGTCATTCCACAGAATCTTTAAAACATAACTTAGAATCGTAAGTACCAAATCATAAGAGTAGCTTAAACTTGAGAACCACCAAGTGAGTATTGTCCTTTCACTTTAGGAACCTATCTTAAACATCTTCTAGAGCAATTTGTCAACATGCTCATATCTTTGACAAGTTTAACTTTAAAACTCTTCTTTAATGCCTTAATCATCTTCATAAATCATTTAGAACTTTACTCGAAAACTAGGTGAGCTTGACTTTTATAATGGAATAATCATAAATCACATATGTCATGAAAATATACTCTTTTGGAAACATATAAAACAACCCATAGTTCATCATCATCAAAACTCATCATTTAGGTCATCATCAATCACTTAAATACATGCATATACTTGAAAAAATATCTTATGACATCATAAATAACATTTAGTAGCATAAAGTATCATGAAATCATCATAAACATGCTTAATATCTTAAAAGAACTTAAGGAAAAGGTAAAACATTTAATGAAGGACTTCATAGGTGGAAGGGTACCCATAAATCAACTCACATACCGTAAAAGACTTGGGAAGAACAATCTTGGAACCTTTGGTGAAGAAATTTGAAACCCTAGCCTTTGCCTTGCCCCTTTCTTGAGAGAACTTTTCCTTAGGAAAACTTAGGATTTGGAAGGATGAGAGAATGAGAGTGTCTAGGGCTTTTAGGGTTGATTTATGTCTCTTTATATCCCAAAAATGACTTAGTTTAGGTATAGAAATGGTGAAAATGACCAAATTGCCCTTCATTAAAACTATTAGATTTCAACCCACGAAAGTTTGTTCACTGGCCATAGATAGATCCACTGACCTTAGGTCCTACTCGTCTGGTAACTCTCTCCAAAATCCCTAAAATTGTTTTGTTGAACTCAAACCACGAAATCTTTTTACGGATCGTACATGGACTAACAAGTCATTGTTGGACTCGTAGAGTCTTTCCATACTTAGTGATTTTTCTCATTTTCTTGGTCTCATTTCCAACAAGCATTCTACGAGTCGTACAAGGAATTACGGCTCGTGCTGGTAACATCTAAGTCACCTTCTAGCAAACCCAAATGTTCTTCATGTCTGATGATCTTATCCACGAACCTTTCAACAGACTGTCATCTCTTCTACGAGTCGTCACTTGGTCCGTGGGTTACCCCACACTTGGATACTTTTTCCCTTTCCTGAAGTTCATGTTTAAGGACCACACCTACGACCCGTATGTCCACCTACAGGTCATAACTCACCTCTGTAAACTTGTCTGCAAGTCATTTTTTAGGCTATCTTTCTACACTCTTAGGCTCCTAAACTGGGGATCATTATATTTTGTATATATTCATGTATGACATGATACTATTCTTGTGATTGACCATGTTATAACTTGTGAGTTTTGGCTAGTGACTCTAAATGGTGGTTTGCGAAAGCTATTCATATTTTGTATTTATGAACTACTAGGTTAGGCTGATTTTCTATGCAATTTGTAGTTATGCAGGTTTGGTTGGGACGAAAGAAGTTCATGTGTAACTCATTTTCTCAGGTGGTTTCTAACTCGTTTTCTCATGTTTAGTTGGTGAGTGAAAAATATTTTCTATTGTTTGGTTAGTGAATGAAAATATTATTTTAGTATTTTTGGCTAGACGATAGAAAATACTTTTTTCAAAAATAGTTTCTAACATGAAAATCAACCCTAGTAATTGATTTCAGATTCAACCTCAACACCTGATACGAAATCCAACTCAACTTTCGATCGAAGATTCAACTTCTAAATTTAGACTCGACCCCAAATTTATAACTGGAATTCGACCACACCTGAATCTTGACCTAACTTTCAAATATTTTTTCTTAAGAATTATTTTTAACT
>JBCEWC010015186.1:0-13890 GCA_038996855.1 Solanum aculeatissimum
AAGTATGATGTATGATTATGTGCTACGTGCAAGCATGTTCCTCCCATTCCCAAATTTGCCCCCATAGCTTGAGTCACGAGCCCCTAAGCCCTTAGAGCTTATGTGCTACATGCTTAGCTTCCGCGTTTTCGAATCGATGATGAGTGTAATGATGCTATGATGGCTTGATCGAGGGTCTTCGAGCCCTCTTTTGCCATGTCACATCTATACCCCCTATCCGGGTCGTGACAGCTAGATCATGGAACCTATGAAGCAAGCATCCTTTCAGGACACCTCCATGATAGGCACATCCAGTGCACGTGAGCTTGCGACCACGCGACCTTTGATTGATCTTGAGAAAGCACTAATGGATGAGGGAATTGATGCTCCATTACTACTTCTCCAGTTCTACCACCACCATAGTAGGATTGAGTCGGACCAGAGGGATTCTTACACTCATCTCTTCCTTTTGTGATTGATTTCTATTGTTCCTTGCTCACTGAGGACAATGTTTTTAATTAGGAGGGGGTGAGAATTTAGAGTTCCATATCACTGTTAATAATGATAATTACCTTATGTTTTTTATTAGTGAAACAATGATGTTTGTTTTGATTTTGTTGGTGAATATTGAGATAATTTTAATTTTTTGGTTTGTCTATTTTTAATTTTAATGAACCATGTCGTGGGTCAGGGGCTGAGCAACACCCCCAGGCCTTAGCATTAGTAAAATCAAAAGAAAATACAATGGAGGGGGGCATGAACCTTATCACCAACCTATGGTGGTTCATAAGTCAGCCAACCTACTAAGGTCATCCCACTTATCCCTAATTCTAAAAAAGGAAGGCAAACCTAAACTAATCCTAAGAGAGGATTCCTCTCATACAAATAATCTAGGAAAGTAATAAATTAGGGAGACTCACCCCTTATAATAAGTAAAAAGATTTAATAAAGCCTACACCTAATCATAATTCTTTACTAGCATAGAAAGGCCTTGGATTAGATAGTAGAACCAAGAGTAGTCCTAGAGTAAGAACACCTGCTACAACTAGTTTAAGGTGGTTCTTTGATCCTTTTTTAGCTTCCTTCTTCTAAAAGTGTCCATTCCCATCTTGTCTAGGTAGTAGTAGGCTTTTGCTTCATTAGGAATCTATTGTAAATTGAAGTAAGTTTGAGTACTTGTAAGCTGGAGGCTATGTTTAGCCAAGGTATCAGCCACAAAGTTTCCTTCACTAAGTATGTGTCTGTATTTGAATTCCTACAGTTGAGTTATGAGGTGGTACAACCTTGAAAGCTCCTATAATATTTTCTAGGGGGGACTAGATTATTGTTGTGTAATCCAATTAAGCAGCAGTTGGAAAACTACTTCCAGAATGACTTTGTTATACCCTAATTGAAGACACCAAGTAATACCAAATAGAGCAACCTCCATTTCATCCTTATTGTAAGAACCCTCTCCCAATGGATCAACATAAGCACATAGAAAACCTCCTTCTTTATCCCTGATGATACCTCCAGCGCCTATGTTGTTAAGATTGGATGTAGCACTGTCATCTGAGTTCACTTTAACCCACTGATTAGGAGGTTTAAGTCACTGGACCTTGGTAACCTTTATATCATTTACATACTTACCAGCCAGAATAATCAATTATGTCAAGCTAGAAGGCCATTAGATATTGGGGTATGTTGCCCTTGTCAAGGATGAAGCATTGTTGAACACTATGTATTTAATTCTTGTAAAGTTGGATTGTTTAGCTAAATTTACTACCACATCTGTTCTTCCACAGATTCCAGCAAATAAGAATAGGAATTGCTTGAAGTAATAGCTTTTCAGCCTCATTTTTATATTTAGTGTCCCACCATTGCATAATAAACTGCCTCAAGGGAAGATAAGCAATATTAATCCCAAAAGAATCAACAAAAATATTTCCAGATATTGACAGCAAAATGGCCAGTAAGGAAAATATGATCTATGGTATCCTCTCTAGGCCTATGACACAAATAGCATTAATTAGGATCATACCCAAAGCTTATCAACTTTTCATTGGTAGGTAGTTTTCCTCTGAAAGCTCTCCACAGCAAAAAGAAACAATTAAAAGGAATGTTTTTATTCCATGTATAGTTGTTGATCTTAGTCTTATCCTTTTTTCCCTAATCAGGTTCCATGATGAAGAAATAGTGAAATTACCACTAGGGTCATATTTCCAGATAGGTTTATCAAGGACACCATTAAGAACCTGAATATGATTGCTCAGAATAGCAGAAACATGTTGGGGAGGAGCACTGGCTATAATCAACTCAAAATTCCATTGTCCTTCATGGATGAAAATTGAAACTTTAGTGTTGTTCAGTTTTTTGGTAACATCCCTAAAATTGGCTAAGGGACTAACTCCCAACCAATAATCCTACCAAAAGCAGTAGCTTCCTAAATTAATTTGCCACTGTATGTGAGGTTTCACCAAATGTTTGTTTCTCATCATGTGTTTCCAAGTCAAAGAATCCTTCTTATTCAACTTCTTACTCATAATATTAGATCTTTGATAGTATTTAGCTTTAAGGAAATCACCCCAAAAGGGTACTCTTGGTTCTAAAGGTCCATCATTTCTTATATTAAAAGGCTTTGCAAACATCAATAAGAATACTTACACCAATACCCCCTTCATCATATGGAAAACTTAAATTTTTCCATGCAGACCAATGATACTTCTTCTTCCCATGAATCCAACCCCAGAAGAAATCTGCAATAAGGCTTTGGATCTGTTTGAGGATAGTTGAAGGCGGAGAAATTACAAAAAGTAAATGAATGGGGAGAGAATGTAACACATGCTTTATCAAGATGGTTTTTACTCCAAAACTAAGAAGCTTAGTTTGCCAACCAGAGATTTTAGCCACTACTTTTGAAACCATATTAGCAAAATAAACTATTCTCTAGCTGCCAATATACAAGGGGAACCCTAAGTAGGTAAGAGGATCTTTTTCCAGTCCAAAACTAGTGATATTTTTCACCCTATTTCTGGTACCCTAGAATGAATTATTATGCACCAAGAAGTGACTTTTGTTTCTATTTACCTATTGACCTGAGACACTTTTATAAGAAGTAATAGCATTCATAATCAGACTCAAAGATTTGCTTCTGCCAGAAGTAAAAATAATTACATCATCTACAAAGTTGAGGTGATTGATCTAAGGTCCTCTCTTCTCCATATAGAAACCATGAAAATTACGAAAATGATACAATTTGTTGAGTAGTCTAGATAATACCTTTGTTCCCAGTATAAAGCTGGTGAAAGGGGCTCCTTTGATAATAATGGAGTACTAATTATTAGACATAATTCTCCAAACCATATCAATAAATTGCTCACCAAAGCCCATTTTAATTAAAACAATACAAATATAAGACAAGGAGACCCTATCATAAGCTTTAGCCATATCTAACTTTATAACAATATTGATCCCAACCACAGGTTCCTTAATTTGATGAAAAATCTCTTGGGAAAGCATGATATTCTCAGAGATATTCCTGCCTTCAACAAATCTTGTTTGATTGCTAGAGATCAGGTTAGCAAGTAAAAGAGCTAATCTCAGACATCACAGCTTAGAGAACATCTTGTTTACACAGTTGTTGAGACTGATAGGCCTGAATTCTAAAAAATTAGTGGGATTACTAATTTTGGGAAGCAATACTAAACAAGTATGAGAGAAGTATTTTGGAATAATTTGACCACAAAAGAAGTCATGACAGCAGCAAGCAGATCCTTCTTAATTATATTCCAACAAACTTGAAAAAAAAATTCATTCAGCCCATCAGGACCTACTACAGAGTGAGGACATAAGGAGAACACAACTTGTTGCAATTCCTCCATAGATGGAAAGGCTTGCAACATATCATTTTGTTCATAAGTTATCATGGTAGGAATGCAGCTAATCACCTCCTCATTGATGGGTTTTCCTCACCCTTGAAAATGTTTTGGAAGTAATTACAGGCAGCTTGTGCAATATCACCATCACCCTCAATGCAATCACCTTCCTTATCCATCACCCTATGAATAAAAAAGTCTTCTTCTTCTACCTCTTATTACTGCATGGAAATATTTAGTATTTGTATCACCCTCCTTAAACCATTGAAGCTGTGATTTCTGTCTAAGGATAAATTCCTCCAGCTTTAGAATTTAATATACTCTGGATTCACCATGAAGATAACTTTTATTCTCTTTAGTATTGTAAGTAATAAAATCCTCTTTGGCCATTCTAATTTTCTCTTCATACTCTTTTACTATAGAAAAGATACCTCCAACATAGTTCCTAGATCTCTGCTACTTTTCAATTTTTGGTGAAGTGCCCACATAGGATGACCATGCACATTCCTGTCCCAACACTCTTTAACAGTACCCAGGAATGAAGGTTGCTTAGTCTAACATTCCAGGAATTTAAAGTACTTGATACAATTATTTAATCTGTTAGACATTTCCATTAATAAGGGGCAATGATTAAACCCTGTTGTAGGTAAGTGAGTAATAGTTGTTAGAGGAATTTCTTCAAGCCATTTATCATTAACCCTTCCTCTATCAAGCCTTTTCCAAATCTTGAAGTTGATACCTCTCTTATTAGACCAAGTAATTTTTTGCCCTGAGAAGCTCAAATCAATAAGACCACAAGCTTCAATAACACCAATAAACTCAAAACTTTTCTACATATTGTAAGAAATACCCCCAAACTTCTCCTCAATAGAAGTAATAACATTGAGATCTCCAACAGTGCACCAAGGGGTATCACTGTTGTTGTTGGATATGTGAAGCATTCTTTCCCAAAGAGGATGTCTAAGTTGATCTCTGTATTTGGCATAAATAAAGGTGATAATGAACTTGTGAGGATTTTGAATATGATGTATCTCACAAGTTACTTGTTGATCATCAAATTCTAGGATCCTACAATCAATATCAAGGTTCTAAAAGATCAAAATCTTGCCACTATTATTACATACATATTTATCCATATCCAAATACCTCTTGTAATTAGTCAACTGACCATTATTTGAAAAGGGTTGCAAGATGGCAATTATGGATAATTGGTGGATAGTCTTAAGAGTTGTGATTCTTTCCAGTGCTCCCTGGGTATTGATACCCCTGGCATTCCAAATGATTGGGTTAATTATTGGGATAACCTAGAAGTGTAAAGCCTTGTGTTGGGCCTACCTATAATGACAAGATTAGTGATTTTTCTGCTTTTAGTTTGAAAATTGAATTGGTGAATACCTATGGGAGATAATCCCTATTATTCAGTAACCTGTTGTATTTATTCATGTATCATATTGTCATTTGAAAAGCTGAAAGCTTGAATCAGCCTCTCACACATTTCATCATCATCCTCATTATTGTTGGCTAGCTTATCCCTCTCCACCTTATCTTCAGAATTTATAACCTCATATACATGAACAATATTGCATGGCAACATAGGATCAGTGTTCAGAGTACCACTGCCAAAGTTCCCAAATTTAGCTTCATCTCTGCTTCTCCCCTTTTGTGAGTGATCCATTACCATAAGTTTAGTTTACTTTTCAATGCTTTTTTCAGAGCATCCCTTCTTTTCTTGCTCAATTTTTCCTTTTTAGATTTGGAACCCCATTGTGCTAGTACTAGCAAAGGACCCCAAATCTTTAGCCATGGAGCCCATATTAATATTTTGAATAGGGTTGGTCACTGACATATCATTGGTGCTTTTGTCTATGCATAGAAGGGGTAGCAGGGGCTCTAGAGTCCACCCTAGGTTCAGTGTTAAGGCTCTCATGCAGAACATGAGAGAAATTCCCCTTAATTGGATTCCCTTCTTAAAAGTTAGTATGGCTCTCCTTCAAACCTCCTCCCCAACTCCACTGACTTCACCAACAGCATCAGAGTGGCTAGGGGGTTGAGACTTATCAGCATCAAGGCACACATTAAAATACTGGGATAGGATTTTGATCCTAAAGGACAGGGGTAGTAGTCCCATGGGGTGATAAGTTAATACATGATCCTTCATATTTTTTAGTTTGTATGCCTTTCGTTGGCTCCAAGCCTTTAGGATCTTCCTCTTGCTCAAAGATCTGACTTTTTTTCACCTTCTCATTGCCTTGGTCAGTGGTATTTTAACAAGATTACCAGTTGGTTTCCATTTTATTATTCCTTGCATTGGTTCCCTATTTTTATTAATATTAGCTTGTTTGGCTTTTTGGGTTTTCCTCGTTTGAATTTGTCATTCCTCATTCTAGTCTACCTCTTTTTCTTTCATACATGTCTCACCTGCCTTATTGATAGAAGGATTAGTATTAGCAAAATTAGAGATATTAGGAAAGGAAGATACATGGTCATCCTGTGAAGCCATAGGTTTGTTTTTTCTATCCATTTCAGCTTCTTTGCTTTTCTTTTCCTCCTCCTCTTTTTTCCTCACAATGCATACTTGATCCAAATGGCCTTGATGCTTGCAGTAGGTGCAATAGTCAGGGAGGTCTTCATATTAGATTATTTTCCACCTCCCATTGGTGAAGTCAATTTTATCGGTTCCAATCCAAATTTGAGATGGCCTCTCTTTAGTTATATCTAATTGAATCCTAACTTAGCCGCACTCCCTCTAATTTTTTGGATAGAAGTAGCATCCAAAAAAAGGGTCTTGCTAATAAGAGTCAATAAAGCATAAATGAACTCCTTACTATAACAATGCCATGAAAGTTCTGGTAGAGTTACCTATACAGGCATTATAGGTATTTATTTTTTAGGAGTGAATGTAGGAGTCCATAGTTGCATCCTTGTAAGTTGACCCTCAATATACATTTTCTACTTGTTCCATATATTGATGTGATCTTCTTCATTATCCAAATCTATGTAAATGTGTCTCGAATTAAAGTGAGCAATTTTGTCACCTCCTATTAATTGAGTTTGTTGAATAAAGCTCTTTCAAATAAGCTCAATATTTTTCATGGTGTTAGAGAATTTACCAGTCAAGGTGTATTTACACTTAGAAACTAATTTAACCATGAAATCCTCTTTTTTGAAAATTATTATAGGCAGGCCTTTTCTACTAGTGACTATAGTGGGGCTGATCTCAATAGGGATCTCATTCCTTGCCTGATTTGCTCTCAATTTAGTGGCATAAGAATGGGCAATGGTAAAAGGAGCAGGTTCATCTATTTTATTAGGTTTGGGAAAGGTATTAGAGTTTGGTGTGGAAATTTTGGTGACATTATCAAGAATAGGTTATTGCTTAGTGCTTTGGGAGTTTGAAGGCAGTTTTTGGAAGTTAGTTGTCAATTTAGAAATATCATAGGGCTTGGGAGGTTGGTTCCTAGCTTGTTGGAAACTGGGTTCTTCATAGTTTTTCCACTATTAGTATCATCCTTTTCTTTGTATTTTTGTCAAGATCCACCACCACCCTATCTAACTTAATACCACGATCATTAGGTCCTTGTTGGCCAGTGGAAGATTTATCCATAGACTTTTGTTCTCCACTCCCATGATTCCCATTAATCTCTTTTTTATTGTGATGCATATTAGGAGTTAGTTCCATAGATCCTTGGCTAGAACTACTACCATTAGCATTCTTATTATCCTAAGCACATAAAGGGGATTTATCAGAATTAGTAGGAGTAGGGTACTTACCTATTAAGGATGTTGAATACTTAAGGGTACTTTCTTACTTATCCAAATCATCCAAGTGTTGTATGGGATTGTCTTCAATCATACCTTCTGAATAACTATGCAGTTGAGGTAGCTCTTTGCTGGCATTTGACCGATCATCCTTGTTGATGGATTCTTATACACCCAAATGATACTTAGAAATGTTATTCTTGATCAATTGGCCTTCCTTCGGAACTTCCCCAAAACTGGAGAGGAAACCCCTGAGGTCAAAATAGGCCGAATAGCATTACTAGGATTTCTATTCTAAATCTACAACTCTGACGACCCTTGCACCATTATCACTGATTTCACTTCTTCATAGATCTCAACTGGGATGGTGGATACATTAGACTCTTTTTGGTGAGAAACATTTAATCTAGAGATCCTTTTCTATTATTCAAAGTCGCTTGAAACATCTCAGCTTTCAATTGAGATATAATCTTTTGTAGACACCTTAACTCCTCGAGGGTCAGATGAACAGTGGTTGTCGGATTGTTCTTAGCACTCCGAGAGCTAAGGCTAGTATTTTCCAGTAGGTCACTTTATGTTGTGCTTATTTCGGCCAGACCCACAACGATATTTTGATTCCTCAATATTTCCTCACCAAGCGTGCAAGGCTTAGCCAGAGAAATTGGAGTTGTAAAGATGTTCTTCGAGGAAATCTCCCCATTATCTATTTGTTATTCCTACTTTGGTGGTCTAGGGTGGCCTTTTGGTGGCCCATCAGCCATATTAGTTGGTTGTCTCCGAGGATAATAATCGTTACTAGACATTAGGGATATGAGAATAATTGTTAGCTAGAGAGAATTTTATTGTATAGCTTACATGATTTAAGATGATGAATAGGGCATTAAAGATAACAAAATGACCCTTGTTTGATGATGATAGAAAGTGGTTCACTTTTTTTCTTTTGAGTTGTATGGATGAATGATGCAAATGATATCCTTGAATTTTTGCAAATCGTGTGCATATATGAAAATTCATTCTAGTGAAAATGTCATGTCTCTAGTCCTTAGCAATCCAAGCATCAATGATCCATATCTTTGATTCGGATGGTTCCATGGACGAGGAGCAAGTACTCACTCACTAACTAGTCCTTTTCTTGATAAATCAGTTCATGCATGGATTTGATGCATCTTGAGTTGACTATATGAGTGATTGAGCTTGGATATGCGATGATTGAAAGTTGCAAGTGTATTCCCACTATTTAAATGCAAATCCATTGTGCCAATGTGGGATTAGGAATTTTGTTAAAAGGTATGTTTTGCAGCATCTAGAACTTTCTCAATTTTTCTTGCGGAGTGAGTTGGTTGATTCCAGATTAGGAGAGGACCTTAGGCCTTCTTTGGGTCCATTGAGTCCACTTTGACCATATTGACCTCCATTGACAACGAATTGAGTCCTTAGTGAAGCCTTTTGAGCCTTGCTCCTTTCTTTGGAAACCATGTAGCCTTGACCTATATTTGTGTAAGACAATTCCTTCTTATTCATTACCAATTCCTATTTGAGCTTGAAATGACTTAAATGATGACCAAAGGCCAAAGTTGGGGGTGTTAGTAAAAAGAAGGGGATGTCTCCCATGAAAAAAGTCTAGGAAAGACAAAAAGAAAGAAAGTGAAGAGTCCTAGAAAATGTTGAAAAAAACTTAATATTTTGAGCTGAGAAAAAGAATTTTAAGAAAAAGAGGACCCTCCAATTTTTGTGAAAAATAGTGCAAAAAGAGGAAACACTTAGGATAATCAATCAAAAAGAAAAAGGGATGTCAAAAGGAGAAGAAAATAAGAGGACCAAAAGACCCTTTGAGCCTGAAAAGAACATGTAAAGTTTAAGGAGGGCTGAGTCACTACTATCCGCATACTAGCTTACCCAACTTTAAACCTATATTACAGTCCTAACAAAGTCCTTCGGGATCGTAGTCCGGAGCTGATTGAGAATAAGGGCAAGCCTATGGGTTGGAGCTTACATGTTATTTATCAATTAGGAGAGTGAGTGTGGAAGATATCCTTTGAAAATAATGTTATACTATTGTGTGTTCAAGATCTTCTTTGGCGTAAGGGCGAATGGTTAGGCTTTTAGGCAATAATCAGCAGTTATATGAACAATTGTGAGCCTAAACATGCTTTGATTACTCCTCGATCATCTCTCAAGGCTTCAAAGTCACGTAAGTGGTTTGTAGAAGTTTAATAAGGGATGAAAAAGGTGAAAATGTATGTGTTTCTCCCTATGGCCCTGTTCGTGAGCTCTAAAAATTGATTGATAGATGTTTGATATGATTGAAGGCAAGCAAAGGCTTAATTTGGGGGTATTAATGAGCCCATATCTTGGACTCATTTTGGGCTTAGAATACAAAGAATTATTATCCACAATGAGCTATTTTGTTCCAAATGCTAATTAATGTGCTTGTGTTGTGTCAGCAATGAAGCAAAAAGTTCTAAGCGGCCAACACTTGGTAAAACTTGGAAAAGGAGCAAAGGTGTCAAAAAGATGGACAAAAGTGGCATCGCTAACTCAGTCGGCATATCACCCTATGTTTAGAGAGACTTCCTAAAAATCCAACAACCAAGTACCAAGCCCAAGCCAAAAAGGTGGTGAGAATTGACGTCCTTAATCATATTTAGCGTATCGCTGAATTTCCATAGAGACCGCCTATTATTGTAGAACTCAGGACCCCAAGCTCACGTCAAAAAGTCGATGGAAGGAATTTTGGTGCACCACTGACCAGGAAACGAGGAGTAATGAGTCATCGCCAAATCTTGCAGAGGTGAAAGGCCTTAAGAGGATGCAGAGAAAGTAGTCAAGTGCATATTCGGTCATCGCTGGAGTGCTCGGTAATGGTCATCTTTGACTGCCAAATGGCATTTTACAGCATAAACTTTCACACATTTGCACAGACTATATAAGCAAATTAAAAAGGACATTGTACATATCATATCAGAATATATTCTTCTAAGCTTTTCATAGATAGTTGTACATAGAACTTTTACCTTTTTAGAGAATAAGGGTTAATAGGTTTTCAAGCTTTGTGGAAGAAAAATTGGAGAAGATTGGTTGGTGATAATCAACTATTTCCATTCTATCTTGTTACCCATGAGTGCAGTTGATTTGAGTGAATTTACATCCATTTCTATGTTTAATCTATAATTTCAAGGTTGTAAACTTGGGGGTTACTTTAGATCTTCGATTGTTGCCTTAGACAAAATGATTAGAGTGTGGAATGTATGTAATGGCTTGAAACCTCTTGGGGTTTTAGTTGATGTCCACAGTCATAGATTCAATGGACAAGGTATTAGGGGTTTTGCTGAGACTTCTTAGGCCAAGCGTGTCCTCAACGTTCCCCGTATGATATCATAGTTGAATCATATGAAACACTCGTGTATCATAGCTAAACATGGGTTACAAGAAACCTAGCCTACTCACTCATTATCAATTCGCTTAGTCAAATATTTAGACCCAGTTGGTAGATGATTCCCATATTTGCATATCCCCAACATCTTCCCTTATTTGTTGATTGAATTATCAATTAGATATCATATAATCTGACTCTTACTTTCAATTATTTCAAACCCTCATATCCTTCAATTACTCAATCCAACAAACCACTTGATCTATCTTGAACTACGATTCCCTATAGGATTCGACCCCAACCTCTCAGTTGGTTTATTATGCTGATGACAACTTCCCCTGCTTCCTTTGAGTAGTTGATTTGAGTGACATCATATTAGTAAAGACAAATGACATCACCACAAACTCTAAATTACCATACCTAGTACGGAATATCATCTTAGGAATGTCACTTTCTCTCACCCTCAATTGATGATAACCGGATCTCAAGTCAATTTTTGAGAAGTGAGTGGCCCCTTGCAATTGATCAAACACATAATATATCATCAGGAGGGGATACTTATTCTTGATGGTAACCCTATTAAGTTGTCGATAGTCAATGCACATACAAAGTGATACATCGGAGTACCCCATGAAGATTGGCTAGGCCTGATGAAACCCTTCTCCAATAAATCTTTCAACTAGGCCTTTAGCTCATTCAATTCTGCTGGAGCCAATTTGTATGGAGGGATTGAGATGGGCTGAGTGTTAGGTAGGAGATCTATGCCAAATTCTATTTCCTTTTCAGGAGGAACACCCAGTAACCCATCCATAAAGACATCAGGGAACTCATTTACTATGGGGATCGACTCAAGAGATGAAACCCTGGAAGAGGCATATTTGACCCTCACCAAGTGGTAGATACACCCCTTGCAAATCATCTTAAAGGAATTTAAGAAGTAAAATAATTGACCCCTATATGATAGGTTACTACCCTCCCATTCAAGAATTGGGCTCATTAGGGAATTGGACTTTGACTTGACGGGTTCTACAATCAATGAAAGCATAGGAAACATGCAACCAATCCATCCCAAGAATTGATCACCAGGGACCATTTTAAGCAAGACGGAGACTGGACAATTTTTATAGACCCTTCGAGCAATGATAGACTCTCCTACAGGGTTAGTCACCTCATAGGTTTCATTAAATATTTTGGGACACATAAGGAACTTATTAGCAAGGAACAGGGTCACCAAGGATAAATTCGCCCCCGAATCCAAAAGTGCATATGCATATAATCATAAACACATAACATACTGGTAACCACATTTGGAGCCTCTTAAACCTCTTGGAGACCATGAAGGGAATAGAATGGTCGGTATTTTGGGTGCCTTGAGCACCCCTTTGGCCTTGGAGCCTTATGTCGTCACTATGAAAATCCTTGTCATGGTGGTCGACCTTCCCATAAATAAAGCAAGCATTGGTCTTGGCTAGAAACTCCCCTTTGTGGGGTCTTTTGCACTTGGGGGAAGTTGGCCTTTGGGGCATTGGAGAAACCCTTTTGTCTTTTGGAGCCCGAGAAAGGGTATTAGTGGACTCTTGCCTACCACGTCTTTGTCCACCTTAGGACTTGTGACCACTACTCCTTTGGTCAAAGTAGTTCCCACCATCCACATGAGCCCTCTTAGACTCCCTTGGCTTCTCCCAAAGTTTCTCCTCTTCAATTTGCTCAGTGTAAGTCATTAGGCGGGAGATGTCCATCTCTTTAAGAAACATCGTCGTTTTGCATTATTTGGAGACCAACTTTGAGACTCTGAAGATAAATTTTCTCATACGATCCCTCGGATCTACGACCATAAAAAGAGCATACTTTGATAAATTTGTAAACTTGAAGGCATGCTCCGTCACACTTATCGTCCCCTACCTTAAGTTGACGAATTCTTAAACCTTCGATTATCTTAGCTCGATCGGGAAGAACCGGTCTAGGAAGGCACACTTGAATTCCTCCTAACCAATAAGACCCATAACTTGGCCCCCTCTCATTGTCTCATTGCTCATACCAAATCTTAGATACTCCTTTGAGTTGGTAGGCCACCAACTCGACTTTCTCTTCGAATAGAATGCCCATTACTGCCAACACCTGATAAGCCTCCTCAATAAACTCAATTAGGGTCCTCATTTGTCTTGGACCCATGGAACTCGAGCAGGTTCATTGTCATGACCCGAATAGGGGGTCTAGATGTGACACGGCGAAGGAGAACCCGAAGGCTCTCGATCAAGCCATCATAGTACCAAACTAACCCATTTACTCAAATTTTTCGGAAACATAACACATAACTTAATAGCATTCAAAATATCCAATAGAAATTCCAAGATCTAAACATGATTAAGTAACAATTCAAGTCATCATTTAACATAACAGTAATATCTTAGGTCCCAACATATGCCTCTACTGAAATGACGAGGGCCACGACAAGTCCGGGCTCACCCTCAAAAGTCTAACTAAATGGAAATAAACTACTAAAGCTAGAGGATAGAAAGCTATTGCCCTTGGAAGATGGGCTCACCACAAGAGATAGCTTTTAAGTCAAAGCTCATTGGTAGGAGGATAGAATTCATCACCTGCACCTACATGAGTAGAACATGTAGACAAATGTATGGGTTAGCACAATAAAGCACTAAGTATGCGGGCATGCAATGCATATGACATGGGAGCGTGACTACAATATGACAAGGGGACAATATATGAAAGGATTGCACTTTGTCAAAGAATACATATATAACAAGATGCTTATGCCATGATGCATGAAAATGTAACCTATCCATATATATAGTTTCGGATCCCACGGGAATACATATATACATATCAATGCTTTTCAAAACCCGAAACTAACCATGCTTTCAAATCATGCATCATTAAACAAGAGTTCCAAAAATCCAAACGTTT
>JBCEWC010015187.1:0-13890 GCA_038996855.1 Solanum aculeatissimum
TGAGGGTTTAGGGAATGTTTTAGGGGTTTAGGAGACCTTAGGGGACCAAAAGGGGGCTTAGGGAAATGTTAAATCACAAAAATACCATTAATAAGATGGTACTTTTAACTGCACACAGTGCCCAAATGGCTGCTACAGTGGTGTTTACAGGCACACGGCCCGTCAAATCCACCGTCCTACCTCACTTAGCCATTTCTTCAGCGTGAACTCTCGGAGGACTTTCTGTTACACTTCACGAACCACTTGATTGTCCGTTCAATGTGTGACTGTCCATTTAAAGAACCGTCCAACCATGCTTAGAACTAAAATCATCATCCTTGGCTTTTCCAAGCCACTGCCTCACTTCACGAGGCAGTGCACGAGCCGTCTAGCTCCTAACGGACTGTCCAAGGTCTCATTGGTTTTGACTTAGCTTAGGGGTGGTTCCAGGCCACCCCTAGCTCACTGGAACACCTCACGGGACCCTAGACAATCCTTTAAAAGTTTCACATCCCGTGTCAATGTCCTTGGCTATTTTTCTGAGCCTATCTCCAATGGCTTCCGAATTTCAGATAGTCTCACTGTTTGGGCCATATCACCCTTATCCAAACTCCAAATTGAGTGAAACCACTTTTGTTACAAATCTATCACAAAGAGATTCAATTTTATATGTTGTAGCCCACATGGTTCATCGCACATCAAAATTTATGACTGTTTGAAGTGCACTGCCAAAATTGTCCTTCTAGGCCACTAACTAGCCCAATTTGTATTCGGCCACTTAAACTCAACCCGTGGCCACCAAAACTCATCCATGTCTTTTAGTACATTATATAATGCCAACCATAAGTAGAATTCAAAAATTTTCGGGTTGTTACAATATCTCTCACTCTTTAAGGAGATTCAAGCCCACTGCGGCATAATATACACCGATCCAGCAGTAATACACTTGACTTTTCCCCTCTAGGATACAACAACCCGACAATTTTATTTGACTCAAACAACTCTGGATTATTTGATGAGTCCAAAGCTCCATAAAAAATACCTTCCTTCAACATATAATTACTCTCTTTTTTGTATAGTGAATATAGTTAAATACTTAGAATATTTTCCTTGTCTCAACTCTCTATTTCACTATTGCACACTTCACTACACACAATAATATTTTATCCACACTTCACATTTTTTCTCTCCTCATCTTATTCACAAAACAAAATAAGACCACCACTATTTATAGGTGAAAAAATCATCCTTGTCTTGAATAGGATTAATGTGAATAGTAATGTAGGTCAATGAATAGAGAAATTATGCCTTGTAGGTTACATGAGTTACAAGGTATAATGAGGTAGAACATGACTTAGTGGTTACAAGACACTAATGATCATACAAGTTACAAGAAACTAATGACTATAATAGTTACAAGAACTAATGGTCATATAAGTTACAAGAACTAACAATCAATAATACCCCAACTTATACCCACTAACATTTGTACTTAATATTTTATTCTAATAATAAAATTCATATACACCAACACTTTGCCAAAGGATTACACCATATTATATTTAGATTTAATAATGATCTTTCCCTTTCAGGTTATATTTTTTGAGTTCTGATTTTGGATTTGTCTCTATATTGATAATTTCTAATGGAAGAAGATCCAATCCTTGTAGTAGAGGATTGCACTCTTTCTATTGTCTCGACTCAAAAATGGTCATGATTGCACTTGCCTAATCCACCGAGACAAGTAAGCTCAAACCTGCTCAATTTAAAAATAATACCAAGCGAAAGAGATAAAATATAAATAAGGACAAGAACTAGGATAACAAGTAAAAACAATCCAACCCAAAACTGGTGTCACATGTACAAGGCTCTAATACTGAATACAAGAAATAAATACAAGTCTGAATCTTAGTCCTCAAATAGAATATAATAAATATAAGGACTCCAAAAATTTGCCAAGTAGACAAGCCACTACCTCTTTAATATCCAGGATGCTCGGTCCGTATAGATAGAAGTTAACTCGACTAGAACTAGGCACAAACCAAGAGTGTGTACCAAAACCAATAGAAAGACACTCAGCAAAATGGATCCAAACAATAAGTAAAGTATACAAAACAAAATACTCCTTCCACGCAAGTCACATACCACTCAACTACACTCCTGTACTCAGAAAAGTCCCAGCCATGACAATATATATACACATATTCATTTATATAATATTACCTCTCAATAGAGACCTCTAAACAGAAACATAAATATATCAAATTATACATATGAATATCTCAATTTTATAGTTCAGTCGTATAACATATATTTTCAAATGCTTCCAAATCACCAGCAAGTATAATCCTAATATCACTCATTCACAATAACTTAAGCAATCAGGGATACAAAGAAATGGTATGACATATAATGAAAATGGAATGAAATGAGAAAATGTAATATAATGCAATGTCATATAATCGTGATGCATGTATGTCATATGATACACCTCCGCATATATAATCAGTTCAAAATTTATGAGGGACAAATTAGTCCATGCACCTATTCTAGTCTGTGAGGCCCGACCCCAATAAATATATAATCAATGTAATATGTCATGGCTCATGTGGCTCGATCCCAATATTTATATATATATATATATATATATATATATTGAATCAATGTCACATGTCATGGCTGGTGTGACCTGTCCCCTATTTCTTATTTATGTTTCATGCCACAGCTCGTATAGCCTGTCCCCTATTTCTCATTTGTGTTTCATGCCACGGATCATGTGGCCCGTCTCCTATTTTTCATATGTCTTTCATCAGTGGTACTCAGTCACAATGCACATCAAGAACATATGTAAATAATGCAATAATGATAAGTATAAACAAAGTCCACTTTATAATAAATATCATCATCTCAAGTCTAATGCACATCAGTTATATAGGCTTATAATCAATCATAACATAATATCAAAGTAAAACATAACAATGAGTCTGACTCAAGCCTATAGTCAAGTCTCAAACCTCCAAGTGAATCTCAACCATAATATTTCCTATTCCTTTCATAAGCCACATAACACAATTCATATATACATAATATCCTCATGTCACAAGTGATTTCCAACATCATAGCACAAGTCAACAAGTATTAATCTCAATATAAGTGCAGTCTTAAGATAAACTCTACACTAGTTGGAACTATTCCCCTTCGGTTTTTTATCACAAATGGAACATCAAGCACATAAATATCATCAATCCCAAGTATCGCTTTCATAACTATGAATGCATGTAGAATATCTACATAGACCTTTTATTCAGAATTCATCAATCTTTTCACTGGCTTTCAATGTTTGAACTATCATTAACACATTACATAATAATCACAATATTAACATTGATCAACTTTTTCAATTAGACTTAGTCATCATAGCTTAGGACAATTCATCATTTGAGTTCTTACTTCATAAGTAATTAGTTCAACATCCCAACGACATCACAATATACGCATTTAGCTCAATATTTCACATTAGAGATTCAATAGACAATTCCATGTAATATAATTCAAAATTCAACAATCAGAAGATCATGAACACCTTCACACTTTCAATAATTGCATCAAAAGTTTATTTCACGATATTATCTCACCAGTCTAAGTCAACAACAAGGGACTTTATCTCGTAATTCAAGTAATATATATTATCATTTTCACTTTCTATTATTCAAATCGTATTCACTAGAATAGTTCACTAACTTCAAGTTCTACAAGTACTAATAATCCCACAATTATTTTATAAGGCAGGGATTCACAACATTCGCAATTACATCAGTTCAAAAATCCTATGATCAAGCCTATAATAATATAATTCTCATTATTTCACTGTCAAGCCATAGATGAAATTCACAATTAACCAAGTTCTCACAATCTATCAAATACACTCAATCAAACACAAGTATCCAACCATTTCAAGCCATAAATATAGGAAATATAATGTTCAAGTAAGCTTAACATGATTTAGGATTCCACTTGCCTTAACTAGTAGCCAAATCAAGAGATAACTGGATCTTTTTCCCTCAAATTGGCACCTGAAACATCATAATTTATCCAAATATAACATCACAATCATATAAGAAATCTAATGACATTAAAATCGATCGATTCGGGTGAAAAGGGTAAAAGGGTCAAAATTCTCATGCCAAAAAGAGTTACCAAAATCTAGAAATTTTTACATCAAAATATTTTTCTCGTAACAAGGATTCCAACAGTGAAAACCAATTCAAAAACGGAGTTAGGATGACTAAGAAATCATCAATTAAAGTTTAGTAATCAAAGTCGCAAAAATCCTCAAATTCCACCATTTAATGCCAAAATTAGAAGTTAAAATCATGAATTAATCAATATAAATCAATGAAATAGGTTGAAAAATAGTTATCCAATCACTTTGCCTTGAAACCCCACAAAATCTCTCTCAAATGATGCTTGGAAGTGTAAAAATGGTGAAAATAGGTTTTAAAATGCATTTTTAATGACTGACATTGTTCTGGAACTAAATACACTCTGCGAGCATGGAGAAGAACCAAGTTCACCTCAAGAATGTAGAGGCCTAGATCGCAAACATGGAGAAGAACCAGATTCATCTCCACGTATGCAGAGAGTAAGATAGGGCTGCACTAGAAACTTGCACCAGCAATGCACAACTAAAGCCAAAACTTAGAATAGGCACTTGGAACTCATCCAGAATTAGAATTTTACAAACCAAATATGTATCCATATAAGAAATAGCGATCCAAACTCACCGGAATCATCCAAAATCAATTTAGAGGCTTTCATGATACATTTATCGATGCAAGTCAAATAAAATAGTTTAAAACTCAAAAAACCAAAACTGCCCTTGGCAACTCCTTGAACTGTCAAATTTCAGTTTTCGAATAAACCCGTTATTGAGTGAAAAAGAGATTCTGTTGCGCCTAAGGGTAGGTTTATTTCCTACCTCAAGGCCCAAAAGTTAATTTCTAAGGGATGTATTTATCACCTCGTGCGAGTTAAGTCTGATGATGTTGAGCCTCCTACTTTTGAGTCTGTCCTTATTATGAGTGCGTTTCTCGAAGTGTTTCCTGAGGATTTGCCTAGAGTCCCTCTTGATAGAGAGATTGAATTTGGAATTAATGTCCTTCCTAACACCCAACCTATTTGATGGAGAAGGGATTTATTAGGCCAAGTATTTCACCATGGGATGAGCCAGTCCTATTTGTGAGTAAGAATATGGCTCCCTCAGGATGTATATTGACTATCGCCAGTTGAATAAGGTGATAGTCAAGAATAAATATCTCCCCCCAAGGATAGATGACCTGTTTGACCAACTTTAGGGGGCCACTGTTTTCTCCAAGATAGACTTGAGATTAGGCTATCACCAGTTGAAAGTGAGAGAATGTGGCATCCCAAAGATGGATTTTACAAACTCGATATGGTAACTTCAAGTTCATGGTAATGTCCTTTGGTTTTACAAATGCACCTGTAGCCTTTATAGACTTGATGATCAGAGTATTCAAACAGTACCTTGATATGTTCATGATTGTGTTCATCGATGATATTTTAGTGTATTCCAGAGATGAGGAAGAGCATGTTAATCACCTTAGAATTACTTTGCAGACGCTCAAGCATAATGAGGTATATGCAAAGTTTTCAAAGTATGAGTTTTAGCTTAAATCTGTGGCATTCTTGGGCCATGAGGTTTTCGAGCGATGGCATACGTGTAGACACACAAAAGATTGATATGGTGAAGAACTGGCCTAGACCAACCTCTCTGACAGACATAAAAAGTTTTATAGGTTTAGCTGGTTACTACCAAAGGTTTGTTGATGGGTTCTCCTTCATATCAACACCATTGACTAAACTAACTTAGAATAAGTTCAAGTTTTAATGGTCTAATGAGTGTGAGAAAAGTTTCAAAGAGTTCTGCCCCAGCGTTAACCTTGCCTTAAGGAACTGATGGATTTGTCATTTATTGTAATGCTTTAAGAGTGGGATTGGGGTACATATTGATGCAAAAGGGTAAGGTTTTTACTTATGCTTCCAAGCAGCTCAAGGTCCATGAGAGAAATTATCCAACCCATGATCTTGAGTTGGTTGTGGTGGTGTTTGTACTTAAAATTTGGCACTACTACTTATATGGGGTGCATGTAGATGTGTTCACTGATCACAAGAGCCTGCAATATGTATTCATCTAGAAAGAGCTCAACTTGAGATAAAGGTGATAGCTTGAATTACTCAAAGACTATGACATGAGAATTCTCTACCACCCAGTTAAATATAATGTAGTTGTTGATGCTCTTAGAAAGTTATCTATGGAAAGCACTGCTCATGTGAAAGAGGATAAGAAAGAGTTAGCTAAAGAGGTTAACAGATTGGCGTGATTGGGAGTTCAACTAGATAAATCTGGGGAAGGTGGAGTTCTTTTGCACAACGGATCTGCATCATCTTTAGTACAGGAGGTGAAGGAGAAGAAAGATCAAGATTTTATCTTATTGCAGTTGAGAGTAGATGTGCATAAGCAAAAGGTGATAGTTTTTGCCAAATGGGAAGATAGAGTATTAGATATCAAGGCAGATTATGTGTCCTATATGTTGATGGCATTCGAGGGAGAATCACGGTAGAAGCCCATAATTCCAAGTATTCCATTCACCTAGGGTCAACTAAAATGTACCGCAACTTGAGAGAGGTTTATTGGTGGAGTGGGATGAAGAGAGACATTGGTGAATTCGTTTCCAGGTGCCCGAATTGCCAACAAGTTAAAGTCGAGCACCAAAGGCCATGTGGAGTGGCCCAGAACTTGAGATTCTAGAGTAGAAATGGGAGATGATCAATATGGACTTTATCAATGGCTTACTGAGGTCTCGCAGACAGCATGATTCGATTTGGGTGATAATTGACAGCATGACCAAATCTACTCACTTTTTGGCAGTAAAGACAACTGACACTATGAAGAACTATTCCCTCTTGTATATCAGAGAGATTATCAGATTGCATGCAGTTCCTTTTTCTATCATTTCAGATAGAGATGCTCAATTCATTCCCAGTTTTGGAGATCATTTCAGAAAGGTTTGGGTATGAGGGTGCACCTTAGCACTACTTTCCACCCTCAGACTGATGGCCAGGCAGAGCGCACTATTCAGACTTTGGAAGATATGTTGAGGGTCTGCGCCATTGACTTTAAAAGTAATTGGAATGACTTCTTGCCTTCGATTGAGTTTGCTTACATCAACAACTTTCATTCAAGTATTCAGATGGCGTCGTATGAGGCACTTTATGAGAGGAGGTTTAGCTTACTGATTGGCTGGTACGAGGTGGATGAGGCAGAGTTGATTGGACTAGAATTAGTTTAAAAGGCCATGGATAAGGCGAAGATCATCCGAGAAAGATTAAAGACTGCTCAAAGTCAACAAAAATCCTACACTGATGTTAGGAGAAGAGATTTGAAATTTGAGGTCAATGATTGGGTGTATTTGAGGGTGTCCCCCATAAAGGGTGTGATACAATTTGGGAAGAAAGGGAAGTTAAGTCCGAGATATATTGGACCTTACCATATTATAAAGAGGGTGGACAATGTAGCTTATGAGTTGGAATTACCACTAGAGTTAGTGGTTATCCATCCGGTCTTCCACATTTTTATTCTTAAGAAGTGTTTAGGAGATCCACAATTGGTTGTGCCCAGTGAGAGTACCGGAGTAAAATATAGCCTAAGCTATGAGAAAATTCCTATTCACAACCTTGATAGATAAGTTCGAAGGTTGACAGCCAAGGAGATTGCATCGGTTAAAGTGTTATGGAGAAATCAGTTTGTAGAGAAAGCTACTTGGGAAGCGGGGGAGGATATGAAAGCTAAACATCCGCACTTATTTCAACCTTCTGACTATGAGAGAGTTGATAGTAATAATCCTTTCCTATTCCTTTGAGTTTTGTTATATTCTACGTCTGACTGACGATAGAGTCCTAAAGTCAAAGTGATGATTGAGTTGATTGTTGACTACTTATCTACTTTATTTGCTTACTTGCTTGCTTGATTGATTGCATGATGAGTTGTGAGTTGTATGAGTATTGGAGTTCATGATAGAATTCGTGCCTCAACTAAGTTCCTAGATTTTTCTCTTCATTCGAGGACGAATGATCCCAAGGGGGAGATAATGTAACCTCTCCTCTCAAATTCATCCTGACTAATATAAGATAAGACCCGGAGAAAACTGAGAAAAGTGATCGAGAAAGGTCATTGGGAGAAAACCGTGAGGGCCATCTACGACCCGTAGGTGAGGTCTCGTAGGGCACCTTGATACTTGGCAAATTTTATGAAGTCTGAGAATCCAAGATACCAGAGTGTATACGATCTGTATCAAATTTCACGGCCCATTGAAATGGTTTTATGAAATGAGATCTAAAAATCAACTTCTTAGAATATCAGGCTACGAGTGTAACAGACGGCCTGTATAAGTTGATATAACCCATAAGTGAGTTTCGTAGGTTGAACTTCTAAAAATTGGACATTGAGTTACGAGGGGCACTTACAGCCCGTAAAACCTTTTATGACCCATAGAGGTGTTTTATGGAAACACTCTAGTAACCAAATTATTTTGACACCTGACTTATGAGATAAATTTATGGCTCATAAAAAGACTTGTGGCCCGTAAATGGGGTCTTGTAAGTTGGGTCGGCAATTTTAACAAGGGTAATTTTGTCCATTCTTATCACTTTTAATTCAACCCTTGGCCGTTTTGGACTTAATTTAAGTCCTAGAATAAAACCCTAGCTTATTTTTTACCATTCTTCATGCTTAGGGATTTCTTGAGTGCAATGTAGAGGAGAGGAAAGTGAGGGCTTCGCATATAAATGTGAGGATAGATTGAGGTTTGATTCCTTTTCTTATTTCTAGGTATGTAAGGCTTCTTAGATCATAGGACGGAGTCCGTCCATGTGTCCCTTCGTATGGTTGAGTCAATTTGTGAACAGTTACCGAGTATTGAAAAATTATATGATCCAACTATTCAAGTTTCTGCATTTATTTGAGTCTTTATGATTATGAACTTAATAATTGATGTATTACACTGTTGTTGATATGAGAGTGAGATGTTAATCATTACACTTGACATCATGGACTTTAAATTGTATGATTTTATGAAAATCTGTACATGAACTGAGTGAAGGTTTGAGTTTGACTACTTGAGTTGAGTAAACTAAGCATAATTGAGCATGGGGAGCATATCACATTCTAATTGTACGTACATTTATGCATTTTTCTTGTATTCCATGATGAATCTAATTGAGTGAGTCTGAATGATCGTTTGAGTCTAGGTTGAGTCCGATTAATTTCCTTGATTGACTTAGTTGATGAAAAATTGAGATGAGCCGAGTTGATATAACCCAATGAGGTTGAGATTTGATTGGATTGATATGAGTATTATTGAGATTCGAGTATATTGATGAGTTGAGTGTATTTTAATCTAAGGAGGAGTATCGAGCACCGAGATGGGAGTGAGTAAATAACTACTCTAACCTAGAGAACTATGTTGCCAACATAGGATAGTCGTACAACACGTTCTGGCGACTCTTGTCCCAAAAGATGGACATTTATCATAGATCCATGAGAGATTTGATCATCCTATACCTTGGCAAGTTTAGGACAGGCGTGGCAACGACGTCGCCTTCGTTGTGCATCACCAAACTAAAGGTGGTGGGATTGGATGTCGGTTAAGAGAAACTCCTAAGCAAATATTGATTGAGCATCATGGTTTTAAACTGAGTTATACACTATTGAGTCTATTTTTCAAAGCATGATTATCACTAAACTTGCATATTTACTGTGTTGCGTCATGAGTTGATTGAGCTGAGTTGAGTGAGTTGAGCTTTACTTTTCTTGAGCTATTTTACATACCAGTATATTTCATGTACTGACGTCCATTTGGATCTGTATCATTTCATGATACAGATACAGGTGATAAAAGACTTCAGCCTGCGCACCATTGAGGTCTAGATCAGTACATTCTCAGAGTTTGTGAGCCCTCCTTACCTTTCGGATGAGCCCTTTTATTTTTCTTATTTCCATTGAGTATTTTATTTCTTTGAGTTGCGTATCCATGGTCTGTCATGGTACCATCTAGAGTAGACGCTTCAAAGACGTTGAGTGGAGGATTTGTTGAGTATTGTTATTTCCAAACTTATTCATTTGGAACTATGTTTTAGCAAAGTTATATTTATCTATTGATGTCTTTTATTCGAGTATTTTCTTTCACTGTTGAGTTGATGTGATGATGAGGCCAGGTGATTCTCTTGGGGAATCAACAATGGTTTTTCAAGTGCCGATCATGCCAAGGATACCCTTCCCGAGCATGACAAATGTAATATCTTTATTCACAATCTAATATATTCAATTCCAATACAAAAAGAAATCAAATTTATAATCTAAATCAAAACCCCTGAAAAAAGTTCATTAAAATTTTAAAAGTGTGACGGATGTCGTCGCTTTTATTTAAATAATAAATATTTTTTAGGAGTGAAGTACGGCGTCACTTTATATATTAAAATAATAATTTTAAATTAAATTAATATTTGGAAAAAATATCCGCCAAAAATTACGACGGACTTTAAGTCACTGTCCATCGCAAGTTTTTAAAGATAATTAAAAAATACAAATAAGGCGACAGACTGCGTCCTTTAGTCCATCGCTTTTTTGGGACACGCAATCCATCGCTTTTCTGTCCATCACTTTTTTTCAATTTTTTAGTAGTGGTTTTAATGCTTTAAATTAATGAAGATATAAGAAAATGATTTGCAAATTCACTTCGTTCAACTCTTTTGGACTATTAATTCATCTGTTTAATAGAATATTACTCCAACTTATCATTGAAGAAGGAGAGTACAATAGGAGTTAAAAAGAATAACATAATATAAATATTAGTGAAAAAACTATAAGAAGGCAGAACAATATTTTATGGATTTCTTCTATCTAAATGGGGTCAAAGAGAATAAATTAATACAATTCTTTTTTTAAATATAATACTTTTTATTATAAAAAAAAATTCTATTGTAAAATTATATATAATTTTATTTTTTTTGATAAAAATTTTGAGACCCCAAAAATTTGACGCCCAAGGCATGTGCCTTATGTTTCATAGCATCAAGTCAATCCTGTCAAATTTATAAAGCCAAATATAATTTCTTTTCCTTTAAAAGATAATTCAATTCTCCTGATATTAGTGATACAGAAGATATTTAAAACTCATTTTATATAATTGATACATAAATTTATTCTTATACAACAGTTTTCTTTTATTGTTTCATTGATACAACTTCAATTAATATATTACTAATTCAAAGCAAATTGATACATCACTAAAATATAATAAATTTTTAAATTATTGTTAGATTTAATAATTTACTTAAGTTATCACAATGTTTAATAACTATGGTGTTTCTAAAAGTTTCCTTTTTTTGAAAAAACAAAGTCTAAAAGGTTTTTCCTTCTGAGAGTTTTTTTTTGGAAGACCAAAAAAGTATGTGTAACACCCCTCAACGTAGCTCGGAAAGACCCTATGATGTATTTCTTGAATATCTTAAAATTCATGCGTTATTTTGCTAGTCTGATTTTGTATTCTTATCCAGGAGGAAACATTATGTAGGAAAAGGGCCACCTTCGATTATTAGGTCACCCGTATCGAAAAATAATTTTTCGAGTGAAATTGTGCAAACTAGTTGGGTGTGCGACAAGTCTACGTCGCGCCCCTAGTCCCGCATAGATCAAATTTTTTCAAGTTTTGTTTCTTGCCTGGAAAGTCAGTTGGGACCTATTCCAACACCTTTATATACGTAAATGCATGAAAACTCTCATATTTTTATACCTAATCCTCTCTCTAATCACTCTCAAATCCTCTCAAACGTTTTTCTAAAAATCCTCCATTAAATCTCTTCAATTTCTTGAAGATCAAGTCATCACCATTGAAGACAAAGCTTCAAAAAGGGATTCCTAAAGTTTTCAAGCTATCTCCTTCAAGTTTCAAGGTCTAAAAGGTATCACCATTGAAGACAAAGCTTCCAAAAGGGATTCTTAAAGTTTTCAAGCTATCTCCTTCAAGTTTCAAGATCTAAAAGGTATACGGGTTTCTTCATCCATGGGTTTTTCTACCCGTGGAGTCCCGAACCTAATTTTCCAAATTCCTTCAAGTTTTAATGGTGATTTCCTATGGACTCTTCCTAATTACCCTATTAAGCAAAATTATACATCTATTGCATGAAATTGCAGAAATTGATTTCAAGAATTTTCCCCTATGACCTATGTTATGAAATTCAAGCTATGGAAGTTATGATACTATTATATTTTGATAAATTGATGATTTTATAAGATGAATTGCATGATTCTATGACTAAAATTCAAAGATGATATGTATGATTGTGGTGGATTGTTTTAAGGATGGTTTAAATTTATGAATTTCACTATTTTCATGTATAGTCCCCTTGTGTTACATGATTTAATGTTGCATGCATAAGTCCACTCAATTGTCATATCAAAGTGTCAAAGGGGAGACATGATCTCCAAAGATGAGGGTTCAATTCAAGTTATGAAGCTTATGAAAGCTAAAGTTATGACGTTTTGAATTCCTCAAAGCTATACTATGTTAAGATGAGCTACTAATATATGTACATGATATTAAAGCTATGCTTTTAAGTTTATGATGATTATGATTGTCCATACGTTCTCAAATGTATTTCGTGGGAATAACTTAGCACCAAATGGGATTAGGTGGTGGGGGTTCGACCTAAGGGGTCCTTATATAAAATCTCATTTTCTCATTCACTATGTTCCACCATAGGGGTCCTTGTAAGCTAAGCTAGGTGATAAGTCATGAAAATACACCTTTTATGACTCCCAAAACATAGGATTATTGCGAGTTCTTAAGCATGTTTTGTTAGTTTGATGTGTGTTTTATGTTTATTTTCCAGAAAAACATTAATTTCATGGATTAAACGGACGATGGACTTATTTTTGTGGAGTTCATAAGGGAGTCGTTCTTATACAATTTCAACATGCAATAGAGCCCTAAAAACAACAACATAAAAGTTGGATGAGTTCATAAAGGCCAAACATATTAAACATTGCACAAGTGTGAGATCATTCGAGTGAGGAATTGATGGGGTTTTGTATTAAACAAGGGTGGATTCACGCATTTGGAGACTTATCATGAGCCAAGGCAATAGGTGTTGGACAGAAGCAAAAACAATGTTGTACTGAACAGTAAAATCTTGAAAAACAAGTGCTTGGATCTGGATGATAACAAGCTAGAAATTTAAGGCAACTGGATGGCTGGACAAAGCGTGATAGACTATGGCAAACTGAAGGTACATCTGGTTATAGCCATTAAAATGACAAGTGGGCAGATTTGAGGACTATTTGGGATGAGACCATCTCACATATCATGCCTAAGTTTCCTGGGAGCACTGGACGTACAATGGAAAAGCAAGGAAACTGGATCAAAATTTTACATCACAAAGCCTTTCAAGGCTCGTGGTGCTTTTCACGGGTGTATGAATGGTCATGAAAAGGGATCATCCAAGTGAAGATTCCTAGAAATTGAACAAAGACAACCACCACTATCTATATCACGGCTCGTGGTATACTTGATGGGACATGAATGGTCGCTTAAAAGAGGCATGAAAGAAGGTTGGACAGGTTCGCACAAGGCAAATACCATGACCCGTTTGTTGGGAAAAAACACGGGCAAACACAAAACAGATATGGCAAAATAATGAGAATAAAATGAAAATAATGACACCAAGAATTTTACGTAGAAACCCTTCTAAATAAGGAAAAAACCACGGGCCAAGAGGAGCAACTGATATTATTATTGTAAGGAATTTTACACCGTGTAGGCACGAGTACAATAC
>JBCEWC010015188.1:0-13889 GCA_038996855.1 Solanum aculeatissimum
AAAATGAGTGAAAGTTAGGGTTAGGGTATAAAAAAGGAAATAAAAGTTAAAATAATAGGGGCCGTCGGATTAAAACACATGGACGGATGAGATTAATCTTACAAATATGGGGCGGGTTTTGGGTCAAAAGTGGGTCAATCCGGGTTTAAAATTGGATGAAATTGGGCTAAAATTTAAAATTGTGCCACAAATTGACTCAATTTGGGATAGGATTGTAAGAGATTGAACAAGAATTGAAATGAAATTGTTAGAAAAGGTTACGAATTGAATAGATTGGGATGAAATTGAATAAGCCGTCACCTGATTAATTAAATATTTAAAAATACATAATATTTTGATAATAATCGATATGTAAAGAAGATACGTTATATATTTTAAAATTGCTACGTAATGCATTAAATGTATATTTGTTGAAAACGTAAGCTAATATATATATATATATATATATATATATATAAGATATATGTATACATATAATATTTTAAAATGTGAGGTTGACATAAATAATAATAATAATAATTAAAATGTTTGGCTATTTAAAATAATTATGATAAAATAATAATAACACTAATAATGATAATAAAGAGACCTTATGATAAAGACGGAATATATTTATTATTTATTGTATTTAATTTTCGAAAGTATTTAAAATACGTAATTATAGGATAAAATTTAAAATGAACTCATTTATTTAAAAATTTTAAAAATATCTATTTTAACTAAATGACGATCTAAAAAGGGGTTTAGGTCGGTCAAAATTGGGTGTCAACATATGACTAAGGATTTATAGGCTTCAATTTGACCCCCTCGATGTACTTCTAATAAAACGATTATCTTGCTAAGACCTTAATACATGAATCTACAAGATTTAACACAATTAGTAAATGGTATACCACTGATCAATATGATCTCACAATATTGTATTTTAGCTTTACGGGTCTGAATTTATCGTTACAATAACGATTTTGTACTCTACCAATAATATTGTCACTATCACAATTAATCAAAATGAGAAAAAAAATTAATTTCTCAAAATAAAGTGTTTGATATGATGAAATCAAATCACTTTTTCACTAGTTAAAGCTAAAAAGTTTTTTACTTCAACCTCCATGGTAGAGTTAGTAAATAATAATTTACTTTTTCATTTTCAACAAATTACACCAAACTTTTCTCATTTGGTTTGCTTGTACCTGTCAAGTACTTTTACTGCAAATATAATTTCAAGTCAAATTGTCAGTCACATATCTCATATTTTTTATTAGGCTAACAAACTCCTTTTCTTCTTTGGCACATTATTTTGACACAATTGAATGAAAAGAGTTGCAAGACTCATACAACCAAGTTATCTTTCACAACTTTTTCAACATGATGTGACTTGACTAGAAATTTTTTATCACATGTTTTATGGTATTTTTCCATTCCAAGAATGAAATTTATCTCACCCAAGTATTTCATATCAATATGGCTACTCATCATTTTAAAAAAAAAATATTATTTCTTTGATCACATGTTAGAGCCAAAACACACCAAATCATATACAAAAAATAACATGTGATTTTTTTCAAAATAAATATATGCACCTATAATACTCTTTTAGAGAATTTCTCAAAGATGCAAAATCACAATTTTTCAATGATTTGTTTTCATTTCATGAACCCCCACTATTTTTAAAATTTAAATATCACTTTGTGTTCATGAAAAGAAATATCATTTTATTCATAAAAATTATTAGGTAAAAAATTTTTCCTTCTTTACATTTTCTCCGCTTGAATTGAGCAAGTACAAATATACTTTACCCATAAATCTCTTCTCTTTCATCTCTTGAAGAGAGCAACACTAAAGTGGAATGATGTTGAACTCTTCTATCTTGATATCCATGCACTTTTCAAACTGTAGCAAAAACATGTATCTCCTTAAAATTGTTGGTGTAATATACCACAATACAATAAATTACAGTTGAAAATAAAATGACAAAATTGAATAAAAATTCATTTAGGCTGAGGCGTAGATATCTCACTCTCTTTAAGGAGATTCAAGGCCACTGCGGCATAATCTACACCGATCTAGCAGTAATACTCTTGACTTGTCCCCTCCAGGATACAATAGCCCAACAATGTTGTAAGAATCAAACAACTCTAGATTAGTTGAAGAGTCCAAAAGCTCCACAAAAAGAACATCTTCCTTCAACGTACAATTACTCTCTTTTGTATAGTGAATATAGTTAAAGACTTATAATATTTTCTTTGTCTCAACTCTCTCTTTCACTATTGCACACTTCACTACACACTAACTTCATTATACACACTTCACTTTTTTTTCTCTCCATGTTTCATTCTTCACAAAGGAAGAAACATCACTATTTATAGGTGAGAATTCATCCTTGTCTTGAATAGGATTAATGTGGATAGTAATGTAGGTAAATGAATAGAAGAGTTATGCCTTGAAGGTTACAAGAGTTACAAGGCATAATGAGGTAGAACATGACTTTAGTGGTTATAAGAGTTACAAGACACTAATGATCATATGAGTTACAAGAAATTAATAACCATAAGAGTTATAAGAACTAAAAGTCATATAAGTTACAAGAACAAATAATCATTTCCACCACAATTTATACCACTAATATATGCACTCAATATTTTATTTTAATAATAAAATGCATATACACCAACAACTTATAATACAACTTTAATTCATATTGCAGAGAACTATTTATAAAACATATATAATACAAGTTTTATTGATGGATAATACACTTATCACACACTTTAATACATTTATAATGCATTGTGTCATTTTCTTTCCAAATAAACACAATATATTTCAAAACACTTCTAATACATTTATATTGCATACATAATTCGCTTTTAATACAAGTGTAGATTTAACATAGTATTGTTATATATTGCTATAAATGGTAATAAATAAAAAGTATGCTAAAATTAGTAATTATTTATTAAAAAGTATCCCTTTAAGTATTTTTTTTCTTCTAATTTAGCCCATCTAGCCCAACTCATTTCTGTCCAACTAACTTTTGGAAGGGTCAATAATCACCCATTTATTAATTCAACTCATTCTAACGAACCCAAATTAATGCAACCCACCCATTTGTCGCATATAAATTTTTACACTTTACATTATTTGACTCAAGTTTATAACTAAAATTAGCTTATATTTTCAAAACTTTCCAGATTTAACACATTTTGTATGGTTAATTTGAAATACATAAAAAATAGTACTTTTAATCTTTGATGCAGAATATTGGTCTAGAGTGATATTCATGTATATTATTTTAGATTTAAATTAAATATTATTGGTGTATTAATTTTGATAGATAAGAGGATATTATGGAGGCGATCATCAAATTCTCAATTCACCGCTGACTGGGGCTAATAATTTTGATCTTTTAAAATAATTCAAAAAATGAGATCACAATTGTGACTCTATGAGGTTGCTATAGTTAATTTAAAATGAAAAATACTTTTAAAATACTGATCTTCTGAGGTAGTTTTTTTTTAAAAAAAAAATTGACTTCTTTGAGGTCGATTATTTTCAGAAAAATACATTTGTCGAGTACAAATAAAATAAAATAAAGTTTCAAACTAACAAGCATCAATGATCTAGTGGTAAAAATATATCTTACCATCCAAAAAGTGTGGTTCAAATGCAGCTAGTGCATTTTATTATCTAAAATTTTTCAAAAGAAAAAAAGGGTTTTTATTAAAGAAAAATATTCACCTTGTAAGGTTAGATTTTTGCAACCTCATGAGGTAACTTTTAAAAAGCGACAACATACAATTGAGGCCGGTTTTCAGGTCGTCACTTCAATAAAATCGACATCATGAGATCATTTTTA
Source organism: Solanum aculeatissimum (assembly GCA_038996855.1). NCBI lineage: Eukaryota > Viridiplantae > Streptophyta > Magnoliopsida > Solanales > Solanaceae > Solanum > Solanum aculeatissimum. The sequence goes on from JBCEWC010015188.1 coordinate 3,857, forward strand.
GGTCAGTTTTATAATTTTTTTAGTAGTTAAATATTGGCTATTCTTAATTTACCTGTATAAACAATATATAATACATAAATTGTGACGAGTGGAGTTACAATTACATAATATTTTGTAATGATCTAGTTGGTAATTTTTTTAGTCTGTCTATGTTTTGCCCTTTCGTAAGTTACTTTGGATCTATTTTGAACTATCTGTATTGTTGGAACTGAAATCTGGTGTTTTAAAAGTGAAAATATAAGTTTTGGCATTTTTGGAAGCTTAAGTTGTTAAAAAAGTGAGTTTTTGTACCATTCTAAGTTTCGGATGTCAGATCAGAAATCCGTCAATCCCATTAGATCCGGAACATCAAATCTGGTCTAGGAGAAGTTATAGAAATGAATTCGAAGTTAAAACGAAGATATTGAACCCAAAATTGTATTTTTACTTGATTCTAGAGCCAAAGTTTGACTTCTTACATTTGGAGTTCGAAAGTTCGAATTGAAATTCTGAAAGTTCTAGTAGTTTCGGAGGGTGAAACTAATACTAGAAATGGTCTCGTCAAAATTTTTGGAGTTTCCGAGTTTTGAGTTTTAAACTAGTTTTATGGAGTTTCATCGATAATTGTGTCGAGGAGACCTCAAAAGCGAATTCTGATAATTTTGTTGAGTCTGGATTGTTGTTTCTTGTATGGATACATATCTAATTTGTGTAATTCGGGTTCCAAACGAACCCCGAGGGTCCTTTTTGAGATTTAAATATAATTGGTTTATGGTCTCTGGTGCAGCCCCACATGTTCTTTTCATTTGCGAAGGTCTATGGAAATTGACCTCCGCGTTTGCTGACATCAACCCGCGTTCGCAGAGCAGTGGGTATTTCTTCTCCGCGTTTTCATGCTTTTTTGCGCGATTTTTGAAGAGGATTTTCAAAGGAAATATTTTGGTAAGTGTTTCTGTCATTAAATTAATTAAATTCCTTGACTTTTATCTTGATTTTTGTCTTGAATTTCATGATTTTGAATGTTAAAAATTGAAAAAAAAATCTATGATTTGGAAACTTTTAATGTCAATTTCTCCTTTAATTTGAGCTCAATTTTAGTGAAATTTTCACTTACGAACTCCTTCTCTCGTGTAGAATCATAAGTTTTGGTCAATTTTCAAAATCGAGAACTTTAAATTTTAGCTCTAGTTTTGACCATTTTTCCCCTAAGCCTAATTTGCGCCAATATGGGTATCAAAATTCATCTCTTGACGTGTGGTATCTATTTTTGATAGCGATTGATTGATTTGGAGATCATTTTAAGGCTTGGATTGATTGAGAGCTTTGTTCGAGTGTGATTTTGGCATCGACGTAGGTTCAACTCACCTTTTAGGGATTGGATTTGAGTTATTGGATATGTTAATGTGGTAATTGTAAGACTTAGATCATTTCATGAGTAATTGGATCAATATGGTGGAATGTTTGATGAAAATACGACACTAGTTATATTGGAATGGAAGTGATTTGAGACTTTATTGGTAAATTGAATTGTATTTTAGATATTGAGATATGTTGGATATTATTATGATAATAGGAGACTTGTGGTATCATTTGGGAAGTGTTGTGGTAACTTTATCGTATTTGAGATATTTTTGGGAATATGTATATACTTTGGGATGCATGAGGTCCGGTATTGATGGTACACTTGACTATTGGTAGAGATATGATGACTTGAGACATGATGATGGTATGTGGTGCCAGTTATGACACTTATTATTATTCTTCATGTTTCTATGATGTTTATTCACCGGTATTCTTATCATGATGCTATTATTTATCTTGATTTGTTTCATTGACATACATTTATTCCATACTACATTTGTACCACCCCTTGACCACGGGCAGGTGCCAAAGATTGAGATATTGTATCACCTTAATCTCTTGACCACGGGTAGGTGGCAAGGTGAGATGTACCACTTTTGAGATATTGTACTATTTTTTATAAAATCTTTTGATCATGGGAAAATAGCAAGGCAAAGATTGTACAACTTTTCCAAAACCCTTGACCATGAGCAGGTGGCAATGTTGTGATATTGTGACAGTTGAGAGATTCGAGACCCCCATGGTTTCTACCTGGTAGTCTTAGCTTGGTAGATGTATACACCGACCCTAGCGATGGTTGTGATTCCACCACATGCATTGAATTCATACATTACATTTGCATTGTGTCATTGATTATTATTCCTATATTATCTTATCTTATCTTATCCTTATGTATATTTTTATTGTGCACTAACCCTTTTAATACAGGTGATAGGATTCATTGTTATTAAATATTTATTTGATTTCTCTTATCCAATCGGTTGAATCTATTGGGTACAATTTAGTGTACTCACCCCAATTTTGTTTCCTCCCTGTAGATCGAGCACAAGGACCCCTATAGGGTAGTTAATCTTCTTTTACCAGAGTCTTCTTCCATCCATCTCAGATTTTTATGGTGGGGCTCAAACTTCGAGTCGTCGTGGATTTATTGAGAGTTCCTTTATTCCTTTTTATTCTAGACTTTGTATTTGACATTATCGGACAACTTTGTATTTACTTATTCGTACTATTTTAGATGTTCTTGTATTCATGACTCTAGGTTTTGGACTTTTATATTAAGTGTTGTGGTTATTTTATCTTGGTTTAATTTCCTTTATTCACGAATCAATTTTTGATCGCGACAAGTTTGGTATCAGAGCTTTAGGTTTATTGGGCTTATGAGTCAAGAGTGGGGTGTCTAGTCGAGTCTCGTGGATTAGTATGTAGACGTCAATACCAAATCTTTGGGAGGCTATGGGGCACTTGATAGGAAAATCTTTCAGTCTTTCTTCTATTCATTTGTTTCTTCATATCAACTGCTTTGAAATATATCTAATCTACTGCTTCTACACAAATATCGATTACTAGAGCCCCGGTGGTTAGTGGGAGATCCTGAGCCAACTATTGTGGCTCCCACTCGTGGTCTAGGCAGGGCTCATGGTAGGGTCAGGGGTAGAGGACGGGCTAGAGGGGAAGCTCTACCTAGAGGACAGGCTAGGTCAGTTTTCCCATTTCTTGAGTATGAGTTAAAGGGACCTACAAATCTTGTTCCATCATCTTCAGCCCTTTATGCTACACCCCTCAGCTCAGCAGCTACTTTTACGAGTATTGGCTAAACTTGAGGGAGCTTTTTCAACCCCTTTCATTATCGATGCACCAATTTCTACAGTGCTAATAGGCCCTTCTACAGCTTCAGCAGATCCACCTATGACTCATGTTGGTCTTTCATCAGCCCTGGTGGATCCTTATATGGACTCTATTATTCCACCTCAGACATCTCGACCGAGTTTAGGTTCACAAATCAATGTATTATTTATTTCTCCATCTATCGCACCACCCAGATTCAAGGTTCCACCATCTTCTGCTAGCCCAGCTATGTGTATTGCAAAGTAGAAGAGTTTTGAGCGATTTGTTTTATTAGAACCCCTGATATCTGATGGTACACCCGGTGGTAGGGTCTATGATTTCTTAACATAGTGTTAGGAACGACTATGTAATTTGGCCATCCTCGAGTTGCATGGAGTTGCTTATACCTCTTATTAGTTCACTAGCCTAGCCAAGGAGTGATGGAGGTCACTTTTGGCTCGTCGACTTATTTGATCTCCGGTTATGACTTTGGAGCAATTTACTTAGGTGTTCCTACAGAGGTTCATTCCATATAGCCTCCGAGATAGTCACTGGGATGAGTTTGACAGGCTTCAACAGGGTTCTATTTTAGTATTGGACTGTGAGGCAAGATTTCATGCATTGTACAGATATGCCTTGTCTAGTATCCCTATAGAGTTTGACAGGATTCGACACTTTACCAAGGGATTGGCAAGGCATCTTCAGAAGGCCACATCTTTCTTGGCTCTAGTTGGTGATACTTTCTAGAGTGGGGTGGACCATGCTCGTTTGATTTAGCCAATTAGACACGATAGACAGGGTGGCGAGAAGAGATTCCGCTAGCATGGCCAGTTCAGTTAGAACCCACCACGATGTAGAGAGTTTCAAAGGCAGGGCCATCAAGGTAGGGCAGTTCATGCAGCCATCCCTGCATCTGACAGTATTGACAGATCTGGGCCTACTCAGACAGACCATGATAGCTCTTCTAATGAACCTAGGTAAGGTGGTTCTTCAGGACAATCATCTCAGTGGAGATATCCCAGAGCTTGATATCTTTGTGATGAGGTTGGGAACTTAGCGAACTGTTATCCATATCATGCACCATCCACCCAGACTTTAAAGGCCCAACCAGCCCGTCCAGCCCTAACACCAGCGCCCAAGGATACCTCTCAGGGCATGAAGGGCAGTACTAGAGGAGGTCATGGCACAGTGAGAGGTGGAGCCCGTAGAGGACCATAGGCTAGTTGTAGGCATAGAGTATGCAATGATGTTCTAGATACAGGCGAGGCAGAGGCCTCTAATGCGGTTATCACAGGTATGGTTTTAGTGTGCCACCATTCTACTTCAATTTTATTTAATCTAGGCTCTACTTATTCTTATGTATCAACTTATTTTCCATGGATCTTGATATTATGTGTGAGCCTCTTACTGATCCTATTTGTGTTTCCATCCCAATAGGTGAATCATTAGTTGTGAATCAGGTGTATCGGGGTTGTATTTGTGACTTTTATGTGGAGAGATACTATTGTTGATTTGATATTGCTTGATATGGTTGACTTTGATGTGATATTGGGTATGGATTGGTTATCGCTTCATCATGTCATCCTTGATTGTCATACCAAGACAATGACTTTATCATGTCTTGATTTGCCTCACCTAGTGTGGACTAGAGCATCTAGTTCTTATCCTTAGGGGGTTATGTCTTATATGCATGTTTATAGACTGATGGATAAAGGATGGTTGACATATTTGGCTCATGTTTGAGCGTATTCTTAGGAATCTCTATCATAGGAGACCACCAAGATTGCTAAAGAGTTTATGGATGTATTCCTGATTGATTTGCCTTGTGTTCCTCTGGATTGTGATATTGATTTTGCTATTGATGTGGAGATGGGCACTAAGCCGAGTTGAAGGAGATAAAGGAGCAACTAGAGAATTTGTTGGAAAAGGGTTTTATCTGTCTGAGTGTATCTCCTTGGAGTGGTCCTATCTTGTTCGTGAAGAAAAAACATAGAACCATGCGGATATGTATTGACTACCATCAGTTGAACAAAGTGACCATCAAGAATAAGTATTCTTTGCCTCGTATTGATGATCTATTTGACCAGTTGTAGGGTGCTTCAGTATTTTCCAAGATTGATTTAAGGTCTGACTATCATTAGTTGAGAGTTTGTGAGTTTGATATCCCGAAGATAGCCTTCAGGACTTATTATGGTCATTATGATTTTGTAATTATATCCTTTGGGTTGACCAATGCCCTAACTGCTTTTATTGAACTGATGAAGCTGGTGTTCAAGCCATATTTGGGTATATTTGTGACCATATTCATTGATGATATCTTGGTTTACTCAAAGAGTGAGTCCAACCATGTTCAGCACTTGAGGATCGTCCTTCAAAGGTTAAGGAAAGAGAAGTTATATGCCAAGTTTTCAAAATGTTAGTTCTGGCTTGATTCTGTGGTATTCCTTGGGCATATGGTGACAAAGAATGGTGTTATGGTAGATTCGGCCAAAGTGGCAGCAGTTTGTGAGTGAGCTAGGCTGACTTCTATGACCAAGATTCAAAGTTTTATTGGTCTATTGGGGCATTATCGGTGTTTTGTACAGGGATTCTCTTCTATAGCAACCTTGATGACTAGACTTATTCAGAAGGATGTGGCCTTTCAATGGTCAGATGAGTGTGAGGCGAGCTTTCAAAAGATCAAAGATTTATTGACCTCAATACCTATTCTTGCTTTGCCCAAGGAGGGATTACCTTTTTTGGTATATTGTGATGTTTCTAGTGTGGGTTTGGGTGGAGTATTGATGCAAAAAGGGAAAGTGATAGCATATGCTTCTAGACAACTGAAAGTGCATGAGGGAAACAACCCTACCCATTTCTTAGAGTTGGTTGCGGTTGTGTTTGTATTTAAATTGTGAAGGTATTATCTTTATGGGGTGCATTATGTTATTTTTACTGATCACTAGAGTCTCAACTACATCTTTTCTTAACCTAATTTGAACATGAGACAGTGTAGGTGGTTGGAGTTGTTAAAGGATTATGATATCTTTATCCTATATCACCGGGCAAGGCGAATGTAGTGGAAGATGCTTTGAGTCAAAAGGCTTCATAGTATGGGGAGTTTGACATTCTTGAGAGTGGAGGAGAGACCCTTACCTTTGGAGGTTTAGTCACTTGCTAGGCAGCTTGTTCAGTTGGATATTTCTCCCCCTCAAAGTATTTTGGATTTTGTAGAGACTAGGTCTTCATTTCTTTATTAGATATGTGCTCACTAATTTGAGGATGCTAGATTTGCTTGATTCGTGATAAAGTGTTAAGGGGTGAAGCCAAAGCGGCCACTATTGATTCTTAGGGTGTTTTGAGGATAAATGATCGAGTTTGTGTACCTAATATAGGAGATTGGGTGAGATTGATGTTGGAGGAAGCTCATTATGCTACGTATTTCATCCATTTTGTGTGGCAAAGATATACCATGATTTGAAACAATAATATTGGTGGTAGGATATGAGGAGAGACATAATTAAGTTTGTGGCAAAGTGTTTAAACTACCAACAAGTCAAGCATGAGCACCAAAGGCCCGGTGGTTCGATGCAGAGGATGCTCATTCTTGAGTAGAAATGGAAGCAAGTTATTATGGATTTTGTTACAGATTTTCCTATGGCCTTGGGCAAGGTTGATTCAATTTGGCTGGTTGTTGATTGATTGACTAATTCGGCTCACTGTTTACTGGTGAAGACCAACCATCCATAGTGCAGAGTAGTTGGCTAGGTTTTACATCCGGGATATTGTACATTGCACGAAATGCCAGTGTCTATAGTGTCAGATAGAGGATCTATGTTCACCTTCCATTTTTGGAAGGCTCTACAATATGGTTTGGGTACTCGATTGGATTTGAGTTCAACTTTTAACTCCTAGACTGATGGACAGTCCGAGCACACTATTCAGGTATTATATGATACACTTCATACTTGTGTGATAGATTTTAGGGCCCGATGGGATCAACATTTGCCTTTGGTGGAGTTTGCTTACAGCAACAGTAATCATTCTAGCATTCAGATGGCACCATTTGAGCCTTTGTATGGTCGGAGGTATATATCGCCTATTGGGTGGTTTGATTCTTGTTCAGATGATGTATTGGGTATTGATTTTCTTAGATATGCTATGGATCAGGTCTGATTGATACAGAGTAGACTGTTGTAGCCTAGAGCCACTAGAAGAGTTTGCTAATCGAAGGACTAGGCCTCTTGAGTTCATGGTTAGATTTCCTCCCATGAAGTGCCTAATGTATTGTCACGACACGATATGGACGTTTTGATTACTCATACTTTATCAATCGCCCACACTTCCATCTTTAGCTCATTTGTCCTCTTCATTGACTGACAGATATTGAAGATAACTTCTTCGTCGTTCAATCTGAACTTGAGTAGGCCAGATTCCATGTCCACTAGGGCTCGCCCAATGTCTAAGAAATGCCTTCCCAAAATTATTAGGACTTCGAAATCGACCTCGCAGTCTAGGATCACAAAGCCTGGGGGGAATATGAATTTTTCCACTTTGACAAGGAAATCATACAGTATCCCCACAGGCTTCTACACCGTGCAATCACCCATCAACAATCTCATGCTCATCGGGGTAGGGGCTGCCAAACCAAGTTTGTTGACTATCACAAGGGTCATCAATTTATGTTGGCACCGAGATCACACAATGCCCTTGCGAACTCCAATCACCTATGAAGCAGGGAATGGCGAATGCTCTTGGGTCTTCTCGTTTCTACACTAAGGACCTAGTTGAAATCGCACTGCAGTGTTGGAGCTCTTGTGAGAGCTCCTGGATGACAGTACACTTCTTTGTAACAATATTCTTCATAAACTTCACGTACCCAGGCATCTTCTCTAATGCCTCAATCAATGGTATGCTTATAGAGAGTTGCTTCAAGATGGAGAGAAAGTGTTTGAACTTACCTTTCTCCTCCTTTTTCTTTAGTCTTTGAGGGAAGGGGGGAGGAGGAGGAGGAGGAGGAATGGGTCTCAACTGTTTTGGTGTTACGTCTCTTTCCTTATTCTTAACATGATCATCTTCGATCTCTGTCTTCCTGTTCACAACACTCTCATCACGAACTTCTCCATCATCCAATGACATTGTGGGATCAATGGTATGTTTCCCCCTGCAAGTTGTGATTGCCATATACTGCCCCACATTTTTGGGATTTTGCATTGTGATACTAGGCAGCATACCTTTTTGGAATTGGTTCAACTGGGTCGATATCTGGCCGAATGTTTTCTCCAACTGCTTAATTTCCACAGAGTGAGACTCAATCTATTGATTAATGTTAGAGATGTCAGACTTCATCCCCCTCAATGTCTCATCCTGTACATCAACTTTCTTCAGCAACTGGTCAAACATCTCCTCAACGCAAGAGAAACCAATCTCAAAATCCTGATTGTGTGGTTGAATGTACGAACCACTTCTGAAGCTATCTCTGCGACCCCATTCAATATCTCTTTCCGGTGCCCTATTCCTGTCATAATAGCCTCCTCTGTTGTTATCTCTGAAGGCATCATCTCACCTAAAGTTTGGACCTTGGTTCCCTTGACCTTGGAGCTAATAGTCCTGATTGGACTCTAGAGTGTTAGTCCAAAAGCCTGCTATCTGATCAACCATAAAACATGTGTCCTCTTCATAATAAGGCTCCTCGTACATGGGCACACGCGGAGGTTGATAAGCTATAAAATTTGCTCGTTCTGTATTTTGCTTCATCAATAGCTCTACATTAGTATTTATCCTTTCCTGCATCACTTCCTCACTAGCCTGTGTTTGCGTCGGACTGGTACTAACTGAGAATAAACTCCTCGTAGTAGAATTTTCCCTTATACCCGATGCACGGTTGGTCTTGACCACCTTCTCAAGCATCTAAGCAACCTCTTGGAATGAGTGATCTATAAATGAGCCCCTCATAATCGTATCAGCAACTTCTTAGCCATTTTCATCAAGGGCTTTATCGAAGACCTCAACCAGGGCTTCATCAACAATCTTATGGTCAGGGACACATCAAAAACACTTAGTGAACCTCTTCCATGTAGCACCAATCGAATCACTAGGTATCTTCTCGAAGTTGTTAATCTCAAACTTCAACTTTAGCTTCTTCGAGATGGGAAAGAACCTCTCCAAAAAGGTTATCTGCAATTCTGGCCAATTGGGGATCAAACTTTTTATGAGTTCAGATAAGCATAAAGTTTCATTACCTATAAGAGAAAGTGGGAAAACATGAAGCCCAACAACATTCACAGACAAATTTTGGTTCCCCATCATGCTCTTACAGACAAACACAAACATTGTATAGATGGTTATGTGGATCCTTTGATGATAGGCATGCAAACAACCCACGATTCTGTGGTATTTGGAGCAATCCACTTAAAATGATAAATTGTGTCATCCAGTAGTGGGGGTAACACTATAGCTCTCGTAACGTCTATCACCATAGGGTTAAGACAATATTGATTCCATTGATTAGCCGCGACTTGTAGACCCTGTGGTGGTGGAGGTGGATCGTTGGCTCCATTTGTTTTGGTTAAGTGTTGCATTCACCGCATCACTCACAGTATTGTTCATATTACCCAGGGTCATTCTCCTTAGTGTTCTTTGGATCTTTGGATCAAATGGAGTCAAGGGATTGCCTAAGCTCCGAGTGTTGTGTATACACTACACCTGCACACAAAAGAAAAAATAACAAAATGTAAAATTAGAGAAATAAGGATTAATCCCCCAAAATTACTTGAATTATCCAAGTCTAGCCACACTACAAGAAAATATATTTATAGCTACGAAATCTAAGCTATGAATTTGAAAATCATAGCTATTATTTAGTAATAGCCACAAAAATTTAAATTTC
>JBCEWC010015189.1:0-13889 GCA_038996855.1 Solanum aculeatissimum
GATGACGTTTGATACTCTTGTGAAGACTTGCTAGTGGTGAGCCCTATTTTTCAAGGGCAATAGCCACCGTCTATCTATCTTTGTTTTTCTCTATGTATTTACTTTCTAGACTTGGGGGTGAGCCTCAAAGCTTGTCGAGGCCCCGCTCTTCTTTGTAGAGGCATGTTTGGACAAATCTAACTCTTGTACGTTTGAATTGTATGTTGGATATTTGATTATGTAATATGATGCTATTTCCACTTGCTTATGATCATGATCTCATTTTATGGTAATGGTTTATATTTTAATGTTATTGGAATGACTTGAATGTTGAGCATGATGTGTGATTATGTGCTACGTGCAAGCATGCGTATCCCTTTCCCATATTGTCCCCATAGCTTGAGTCCCAAGTCCCTAAATCCCTATAGCTTATGTGCTGCATGCTTTAGTTTCCGCATTTTCGAACCGATGATAAGTGTAATTATGCTATGATGGCTTGATCGAGGGTCTTCGGGTCCTCTTTCGCCATGTCACGTCTAGGCCCCCTATCCGGGTCGTGACAAAACGTCACTATGAAGAATGACCTTGAACAATGCGAACAACAATGCAACAAATGCAGTGCTGAACACAAATAATAATGACAACCCACCTCCACTTGAGGATATTAACCTACCACTACAGGACATTCAAGCCGCGATTCACACATGGAATCAGTATGGGCTTTATCTTGTGGAAACATATGTCACGGGAGCTATTGTGTTACCTCACTACCAGATGATACAAAGTTCATCGTGTCGAGTGGGTTGCTTCAAATGGCAGAATCGTAGGTTTTTCTTGGGCCTACCTTCAAAGGATCCACATAACCATCTACACAACGTGGTTTTCGTCTACAAGAGCATGATGGAAAGTTAGAATCTATCCATGGATATCATTCGGTTCTGTGTCTTTTCATTGTCTTTGATAGAAAATGCAATGCTATGGTTATTTGAGCTCCTACAAAGTTCAATAACCAGCTGGGCAGAACTACAAAAGGCCTTTTTGGAAAGGTTCTTTCTGAGGTCAAAGAAGCTGAAGTTGAAGGACCAGATCGACAACTTTGAGCAATTGTCTGGTGATTCGATTAGTACCACATGGGAGAGGTTTACAAAGTGACTGAGGAGTGTCCCCTGAAAACAAGTTTGTTGATAAAGCCTCGGTGAAAATCTTCTATCAAGGCCTAGATGAAAATAGCCACGTTGTCGCTGAAACTATCATGAGAGGCTTAGTTTTAGATCATCCATTCCAGGAGGTTGCTCAGAAGTTGGGGAAAGTGGTCAAAACTAATCGTGCATGAGGAATGAGGGAAAAGTCAACTACCAAAAGATCATTCTCTATAAGTAGTGATTCAACTCAAGCAAAGATAAATGAAGACATGATTCAAGAGCTTGTTCGGATCTGTACTAATATAGAGTTATTGATGAAGCAAAACCAAGAACGTGTGAATGCAGTGGTTCATGAGCCTCCACGAGCACCCATGTACGAGGATCTTAACTCTGAAGATGAAGCTTTCTTCGTCACTAATTAGTTGGCGGGTTTTCGGGCCAACTCCGAAGGGTCCAGTTAGGACTATTAGTGCCAAGATTAGGGAAACCAAGGTCAAAACTTTAACAGGGATGGAACCATTAGAGATAACAATCGAGAAGGCTACTATTACAGGAACAGGGGCCAGGATAAAGATGCTAATTGGGGATGTAGAGATGGTTACAAAAATGGTCCGTATATTCCACCACATAATCAAGATTCTAGTGCTAGTAGTTATTGAATTGAGGAGATATTTGACCGACTATTGAAGAAGGCTGACCCTAAGGATGAGATCTTGAAGGAGATGAAGTCTGGCATATCTGATATTAATTAGAAAATTGACTCTCATTCTATTTCTATCAAGCAGCTAGAGCAACAGTTCGATCAGATTTGACTTAATTGAATTTTGCCAAAAAGGTACATTGCCCAGCAACATAGTTCAGAACCCAAAGAATGATAGGCTGTGTATCGTAGTGACTTCATGTGGTGGTAGACACACCATTGAACCATCGATGCCAGTGCATAATGAAGATGTACATAAGAAGATAGTTAAGACTAAATATACAAAGATTAGAGATGTTCGTGCCAAGGATGGGAAAAGTTGAAACCCATTCCTAGAACTTCTCCTCCCTTCCCTCAAAGACTCAAAAATAAGGAGGAAGGTAAATTTCAGCACTTCATCTCCATGCTGAAGCAACTCTCTATCAACATTCCTTCATTGAAGCATTGAGGAAGATGCTCGAGTATGCAGAGTTCATGAAGGACTTGGTTAACAAGAAGCGACCTGTGAGTCTAAAGCTCTATCAAGAGCTTCAACATTGCAGTGCGATTTCCACAAGGTCCTTAGTACAGAAAGGAGAAGATCTTGGAGCATTCACCATACCCTGCACCATTGGAGATATTGAGTTCACAAGGGCATTATATGATCTAGGAGCCAATATCAATCTGATGTCCCTAGTGTTCAAGAAACTAGGATTAGGAGCCCCTACTCCTACGAGCATACGATTGTTGATGGTTAATATAACAGTGAAGAAGCCTTTGGGGATACTGTATGATGTCCTTTTCAAAGATGAGAAATTCATATTCCCTGCAGACTTTGTGATCCTTGATTTTGAAGTCAACTTTGAAGTCTCAATCATCTTAGGACGACCCTTCCTAGCCACTGGGTGAGCACTAGTGGATATAGAATCAAGCGAACTTAAGGTTTGATCGAACGATAAAGAAGGAATCTTCAACATCTGTCAGTCGATGAGGAGGAAAAATGACCTAAAGATGGAAGTTTGGCCCCTTGATGAAGTCTGAGTAATCAAGAGGTCCAAGTTATGCCACGACAATAAATCAAGCGCTATTTAGGAGGCAACCCAAGATATGTGATGTAATAGTAGTAGTTCCATTTTATTTTTAGCTCTTTTGAATTATAGGTAGTTTAGTTTTAGCATTTTGGTTGTAAGTTTTGGACTTTGGACTGGTGGCATATAGGGTGACAGTGTGATTTATGAAGATTAAGCATGAACAAGGCCAAGTCAACCATTTTTGGCTAAATAAGCATCAGAAAGTGCTTCAACGACTGGTTCTACGGGCCGTGGTTCACACCACAACTAGTACACTGACTTGTAGAACACTTCCAGTGAGCAAAGTGTTGTACACTCCAGCCCATGATCCAACTTTATGGACCGTAGATAAAATTGCAGGTCGTGAATAGGGCTCGTGGACCCCAGGTAAGATTCTTAAATTTTTTTAAGTGTTGGGGGCTTTTACAAACCAATATATGAGCCGTATGTCTATGTATGACATATAGACGGGTCCATGAAGCCAATCTCTAGAGTAGGGTGTTTGATAATACAAAACCAGGATCTACGGACAGTAGAAGTTTCTATGGCCTATAGTCAGGGTTTCGTAGAGCCTGGGCTTAATAGTTACCCTACCTGGTCTAAATTATAAATGAGGGGTATATAAAATTACCCTTAATTTCTCTCCTAATTTCCCAAACATACAAAACACTTCCCCTACCACAAAATTTCCGACCACTGTGCTGGCTATCACCATATATTTTGGCCAACTTTTTGACAACCTTGGGTTTCACTTTTTCTAGTTTTCTCCTTCAATTTCTTGACTTCTGTAGAAAAGTTTTGTAAGTTTTCAACCTTGATTTTTAAATTTATCCCAAAAATTATTAATTAGTTTAGAGTGTTTTTGGGAATGGTAACCCAAGATTTATGTGATCAAAATAAGTGTGTCCATGAATATGAATTAGTGTTTGGTTGGAATTAAACCATGTAAAGCCGAAAAGTGTTTTTGAAACCGTCCAGATCGTGTTGTATGCTTTATTTGAAATCGCATAGTCACATGTCATCAAAACTATAATAAAAGTATTAACTTGAAATGGTGTGTGATTGTGTGCGTGTAAATTTGTCAATAGGTGGTCAAAATATGTTTGAATGCATAAATGGGTATTTATTGGGGTAGTTTTTATATTCAAGCAAGTGGGGTATTGGGTACTATGTTGGAAATGGTTGTATGCACAAAATAAATGCTTTGATGCTGAGAAAAATTAGGACGCCTTGTTGTTGAACTCATAATGATCCCGTTTATATACTTAGAAAGCTTAAGCTGCTAGAACTTTTACACCACGAGGGTATTCTATGGCCTGTGGATTAATCCACGAGTCGTAGTTGCCTTTTGTAAGTGAAACCAATAGCCTATCATTTCTGAAATACCATCAGACAAAACATTCTACATGTTGTAGTTTATTCACGACCCGTAGATAGGTTTCGTAGTATGATACCTACAAAATGATAAGATTGGAACCATATCTACAACCTAGTCTACCACCCGTAGTTTTTTCTTCAAGCCATACCTAGTCCTGTAGATACTGTTCCAATAACTTGTTTTACTATACCCTACCATCTATAAAGGCCTTCTACGACCCCTAGTTTTACCTATGACTCATAGACGAGCCTTCGTAGAACCTGCTATCATGTAATTTTTTTTCTTACTTTCTTTCTTTCTATTTGAGATCTTGATTTCCCTTCCTATAATCTAAGGTTAACACGTGTGCTAAATGATATGGCTTGTAGGTACTATGGTTCCAAAACCCAAACATGATGAGATATGAGCCATGAGAGAGTGGTTACGTGATAAGCCCACAGACTCTGAGGCTATTCTCGAGACTAGTGGCTTTTTAGAGGAGCTTGACATCTAGACTGATGTAGGTGCCGAACCACGAAAGACACGGGCTACTGCTAGACAGTCAGGGTAGCCCCATGCTCAAGCCATTGTGATCCTTCCTCCCCAGTATAATGAGGTAGGTGATAGGTGTAACAGTTCCATTCAGATGACATCTTTTGAGGAGGGGTCCGAGTATGGATCCGAGGAGGGGTCAGATTCCAAATCAATATCAACACCTCAAGCACAATCTTTACCTCCAAATGCACTAACTAGCTGGTGGTGTGTGTAGGGGATGCAACGTATCTACCGGCAGGACCTACAACATGATGAGAGAGATCGACTGACCCTCTCTATATTTGAGGAGCCTCGGATCATTACCACTAAGCTTGATAGTGTCGTAGGGCTCAGAGATATCATAGGCTGTTATAGATTGGAGTAGATAGTAGCTACATCGGGGAAGTACTTCTCGGTGATGGTCCGCGAGTTCTATGCTTCTTATGCCGCCACTATCTCTGAGTCGACCCCGAACAGGTAATAGGCCCCTTACTCAACCCCCTTTGCCACACACAAGGGTGAGGGGTATACATATTGACATATCAGATGACTCCATCCGTCACATACTTTTTTGTCTTGAGTACCTGCCCCGAAGACTACAACTAAGTTCGATCATAGACTGGGTTAGACTCGGGACAAAGCCTTGATGAAAGATCCAGCCCATAGGGCCGCATTATGAGATGGATAGTCAACCACATTGCTAATCAGGGCCAGGACCCTGAGTGAGTTACTACATCATCGACGTCCATAGTTAAGGCATTTCTCAGCTTCATCGATAAGTTTTGATGGGCTGTCGTTAGATCGTGGATCCATCCAACACATGTAGATAACAACTTGACACCAAACCACATAGTATTGGTTGCCAACATCTTGGATGGCTATGACATTAACTGGGCCTACCTGATTACGGAGCAGATTCATGAGGAGACCCTAAAGAGGTCCACCTTCATCCCCTTTCGTGTTTGATATATCGCCTATGTATAGAGGTAGAGGTAGAGATTCTTCATCAGTTATACTATCTTATCGAGGTTCTGAGGATGTTAAATGCCAACTTGATAAAGGCTGATGATAATCCGGTGGCCCTCCGACGAGCGCCACAACCCCCAGTCAGATGCTAGAGATGTTCACCACATCACTACCATTTAAGCCTCCATCTACTACTATTTCTCCCACCACTGAGGGGTCCCCATAGATCGAGGCTGATATAGAGAGGGGGTCTATTTTAACCACTATGACACTAGAGGTCGTGTCTTCACAGTCTCTCACCATTGGCATGATATACGTGTCAATAGAGTTCTTTTAACCCCTGGCACAAAGGTAGGCACACACTGAGTTCCAATTGACTCAATTATTATAGTAGATTAGGCCTTGGGTCTGCCAGGCCATCTCAGAGGTTGAGGCTCGAGTTGAGTCACGTTTGCGGCTACACTTACGAGGAGACTGAAACTAGTAGATAGAGGCATCGATGTGTTCGAGCGATGAGATGAGTAGAGCCTCAGTTCAGTCCAGCCTGCAGACATGACATCCATCTAGATGGAGATCCAACAACTTTGATTCAAGATAAGGCCAACAGTATCAACACCGATTGTGCTTCTACCGTTCGATCCTAGGGAGGCGGTTTTTGATCTCTTCAGCACCGAGGAGACACCACTTTGCTCCATCAGAAAGTGGCCCTATACTGATGATCTAGATGTTGCGAGACTTCAGGCGGGGATGACAGAGAAAGGGAAGATCGAGATTACGAGGCTTCGCTCCATGCAGGATGAGAAGGTGTGGTAGACACGTGCGTTAGAAAGGATGAGGGGCACTGGACCCTCCGGATAGGCTGTTTCTACTACTGAGGAGACCACTAGGAATGTGGAGGGTGGTTAGACTCACCAGAGACAGACACTTAGGCACCCATGTATGTTTTTTGACCACTATGCTTTTATTCTATTATATTTTGTGCATTGAGGACAATGCAAATTCTTTTCAAGAGGGTATGGGTAGTTATAAGCCTTAGTGAAGTCTAAGTAACTATGGTTTATAACTATCCTAATTTTTGAGTCTGAAGGGTTTTCTTGCCTGTATTCATTTTCCCTGTGGAAATTTTCTTTTTGTTGAACCGACATGTTTTGGATGTGTAGGTAGTAATATTAACAAATTGTAATAAGGTATATGGCATATGATAGTTTTTGTTGAAAAATGATACCCATCAAAATGTTTGAGTAGTCAATAACAACCATGTAATCTTGATGATTGACAGTGCTTGTTCTGATAAGTGAGGCCTAATTTTGATTAAAAACATGATCTAAAAGTCTGAGTTGATAGTGTAATCAGTGTCAAGTGTGTGAGAGCTTATTTGAATGATTCTTATCCTGTGTTTCAATTCAGAACTTGCCTTGTTATCCTGACTTAGACCGTAGGTTAGTTGGTTAGGAAAAGTTCTTACGCGGTTGTTCATGTTAGTCCACTTAGCCTAAATTACCAACCAAATATAGAATGTATCCCTTGTTCAGAATATTTGAGTTTGACATGTACTCTTTCTTTGTAAATATCTAAGTAACCTAGCCTTGTCGATAATAAAATCCTGAAATTAGCCCTTGTCTTTCCTTTAATATTGTGCACCTTGACTGTTGCAAACATCTTAAGTTGAGCGTGGCTACCAAATGTGGCCCTAGTTCATAGGTTGCATATTGTGCACCTCAACTCACGCCAAAAGCCTAAGAGGGTGGATTGTGTAAGGAAAGTCATACGAAATGGGGTGAAATCTAGGTATATAGAAAACGGGGATAAAAATTATACTGTGGGTGTCAGAAAAATAAAAATATGCCTATTTAATGAGCTGAAAAGAAAAAGAATGTTAAAAAAAAGGCAATGAGTTAAGAATGAGAATAAAACACCTAGAAAAGCATAAAATGGGAAAAAGGGAGAATGAGTTGAAAAATACCAAATGTTGATAGGACAAAAGTATAGAATAAAGAAGTGTCAAGGAGGTCCATTAGTCAATGTGTTCCCAAAGCATAATACCAATGCCCCCTGAGCCTACGTTATAAGCCAAGAAAGTCCTGCAGTGATCCTAGTCCAAGTAGTCGAAGGTCATAGTTGTGAGTATAGGGGAAAACATATGGTATTGAGCATAGTGTTTGAATATATATTGTGAGTGTGAGTGATTTTGTGTAGTCCCAAGCATTGAATCTGAAAATTCTATCATGAGTGGATGTGAGACTTATTTTTGTGAGGGCACTTGTATTGCATTGTTGATTCTAGGCCATTTCAGTGATTGTTGCTTATCTGTGGTTGCCTAACTTGTCATAGTTACGTTGTCACATGTATTGATATGCATTGGTTTTTTTGATGACTATGATATGCATTGATGAGTAGTTTGGGTATCTGTGCTTGATTTTGAGATAAAGTATGCAATTGGATTGAGGTTTGTGTGTTACTATACTGTATATGTAGATTGAGTCTGCCACTTGAGGGCAAGCAATAATTTTAAGTTGAGGGTGATGATGTGCTGCAAAAATACAACACTTTTGATGCTTTAAATTTAGGATTTTGTGTGTTCTCAAAGCAAAACTTTTGGGTTTGATGTGTTTTTATGTTTATTTTGTAGGATTGCAGAGTTGACACGATTTTGGGCTAAAGTCTGTAGAATTGCAACTCTTTGAGAGAGTACGAGACACTCTACGGGCTGTGGAAACATTCATGAGCTGTAGAATGGTTTCGTAGATGAGATCCAGTGAAGGGATTATTTTCAGAAGTTACATCTATGAACTGTCAGATGAGCCATGAAAATTTGTACGAGTTGTAGATGACGTTTCGTACCTTAAGGATCAAATTTTGGGACTTTCTGGAAAACTGTCTGATGAAACCTTATACGAGTTGTAAGTATGAATATGACCTGTAGAAAGGTCTCGTAGAAGTGTGACCTAGTTTTGAAGAATAAAGCTTACGAAGCCCCTGTACGGGCTATAGAACTCAGTACGACCCATAACCCTGATCATTGTGCCTGCGGACTCAGTGTTCTTATTTCATGTTGGTTTTGGTTTCTAGTCATTATAAATTGACTTTTAGGGCTTTTTAGAAGGGAGGACACACCAGTTAGAGAAAACCTATAGAGAAACACTTGGAAAACTCTTCTTTGGTGATTATATCATCAATTTTATACATGTGATTTCTTGAAGATTGGGATTTTCTTGTTTTTAACTTCATCATTGTAAGTGATTAATTATGCTATTCTTTAACATGATTTCTTCATCTACAATAATCATGCATAGCTAAATCCACAACTAGAGTTGTGGGAATCGTGAAGAACTGACAAGGTAAAACTGAATTTATAATTCTTGGATAGTGTGCATGCATGTATTAATTATTTCTCTTCATTTTGATTTCTTTTTAACGGGTGGCCAACGTTAGAACTCACCTAGTTGTTACTGACTGGATCAAGGTAGTAATGAATGGGAAAAGAGAGTAATTAATAGGATTCGATTGATGTTTTCTCATCTAATCTACCAAACTGGATCAAAGGGAGGTTGTACTAGAATAATAGATAAGGATTAGTAATGGCACACTGCGGGGATGAATCATATCGCAAGAGAAATGTACTTCTCACCTGGATCAAAGGGTTTGGTAAACTTTACTTATCGTTCCACAGCTACACACTAGAAAAGATTACGATTATCTGGTACTACTGAGTTAGGGAATCATGAGGAACATAATACTCTAGTTACTTCTTCTATTAATTTCACAACACTCATTATAGTTTAGGTTTAATCTTTTAAGAAAATTACAAAACTCCCCTTTTCGGGAGATAAGGAGGTTAATTAACTCGACTTGCTTGAAATTACTCTGAGTCTACCATAGTTCCTATGGGATCGACTCTAACCTTGGTTAGGTTATATATCTTGACAACGACCACTTTAACCTGAAAAAAAGGTGTTGCTTGGGTGACATCATGGTACGTGGATCTACCTATGACTCATAGATGGGTTTTCATCATAGGTTGAATTTGACAGTTTTTAATGAAGGGTAGTTTGTTCATTTCTTCCATTTCTATTCCTAAACTAAGTCATTGGGTTCCAAAGAAGCATAAATCAACAAAGCCCTAGACACTCTCATTCTTCCAACTCCTATGGTTTTCCTAAGGCAAAAGCTCTCAAGAAAAAGGCAAGGCAAAGGATACGGTTTCAAATTTCTTCACCAAAGGTTTCAAATTCATTCCTCCCAAGTATTTTACAGTATGTGAGTTGATTTATGAGTATCCCTCCACCCATAAACATCCCTTTAAAGTATTTTACCTTTTCTTTAAGTTCTTTAAGATAATATGCATGCTTATGATGATTTCATGATACTTTATGCTATTAAATGATATTAATGATGTATTATGATATTTATTTAAGTTTATGCATGTCTTTAAGTTTTTGATGATGTTATTGTTGATGAGTTTTGTTGATGATGAAGTGTGGGTTGTTTTACATGTTCTAAAAGGAGCATATTTCCATGACATATGTGATTTATGATTGTTCTATTATAAAAGCCAAGCCCACCTAGTTTTCAAGTAAAGATTTGCATGATTTAAGATGATGATTAGGGCATTAAAGAAGAGTTTTAAAGTTAAAATTTTCAAAGATATCAACATATTGACAATTTCTCTAATGATGTTTAAGATAGGTCCCACTTGGTGGTTCCTAAGTTCTAGCTATTCTTATGACTTCCTATTTATGGTTCTAAGTTATGTTTTAAACATTTTCGTGGGATAACCTAGAACCGAATGGACTTGAGATTGGGATTCATTTCGTTAGTTGTGGCAAGACCCATTAAAGAAAAAATCTCATTGTCCTTAACTATATACCACCTTTGCAGCCCTTGTAGGCTAGGCTAGTGGATCCACGTAAGCCATAATGTTCCTTAAAGATGCAATTGTAAAGTTACTAAGTTTTAGACATCTACCTTCCTAAGTAGATTCCCCTTCTCCCAATGGAGAGAGTTTATTGGCCTTTTCCCAATGGAAGGAGTTCATTGGATTCCATGTAGTATCTCACATGGTCTTATATGTCAGTTAAGGTTTTCTCCCATAAGTTTATGACTCTATGATATGATTTCATTATTTATGTGCTCATATGCATTTACTCTCATTCATACTGAGCCTATCCTTTATTAATGTATGAGTTTACCTTAAGCCTTTCTACTATATGAATGATGGCATTACAATTTCATGCGTTGCATTGCATCTCACATGCTTAGTACATTCCAAAAGTACTAACACATATTTTTCCTGCATGATTTAACCATTTAGGGACAGACACTCCTCCACCAGCTCGTGGCTAGTAGTTGATTTTCAAGACTAGCACTTTTATTTGCGGTGAGCCTTTAGTTCAGGACTCTACCCTTTTTCCATTCTATCATGATTTATTTTGAGACGATGTATTTATGGCCCTTTTGAGGATTTTACTTTCTATGTTGTTAAACAATGGAGTCTTTTCTGTTTGATGGAAATCAACTGTTACCTGTACTAGCATTTTTGGGCGATGATCTTCTGACATTGACTTCATCATCCCCCACCTTCTTTTCTCAATGCTCTCAGG
The DNA here is from genome assembly GCA_038996855.1 of Solanum aculeatissimum. Taxonomy (NCBI): domain Eukaryota; kingdom Viridiplantae; phylum Streptophyta; class Magnoliopsida; order Solanales; family Solanaceae; genus Solanum; species Solanum aculeatissimum. The sequence continues at coordinate 11,328 of JBCEWC010015189.1, forward strand.
GTTTCCAAGAGCATCATCACTTTTGCCATTTTCATCAACAACCACTTTCTCATCAATTTCAACTCCTTATTCATCTTTGTCTTCTACATCAACAACTGATGTAGTCTTCACACTTTCTACCACTCTTCCACTCTGGGTAGTGATAGCTAAACACTGTTGGTCACCACTCTTGGGATTTGCTACTGTGTCGCTGGGCAATCCACCTTTTGGCCTTTGGTTAAGGTAAGCTGATATATTCCCAAGTTGAGTCTTCAAGTGTTTGATAGAAGCTAAGTGTAAAGTTATCATTTGGATCAATTGAGAGAAGTACAATTTCATCTCTTTCAACACTTTGTTAGGGGCCTCAACTTTATTCAAAATTCAGGTCAACATATCTTCTGTCCAAAAATTTTCCTAGTACACTGTAGGTTAACCAGCTTTTACGCCGTCATATGGTGGGACATATCTATTTCTAATTCCATCTTGGTCTGCCCAAGCCCAACTTGAGGTTGTTTAGTCCATGCTTGATCTTGCCATCCAATATTTTTGTTCCAACTTGATTCGTTGGTGTCCTTGGAAAAGTCAACCAAAAACCCATCGCTTGGTTGCCCATGTAATGCATCTCCTCAGTGAAACTTCCTTCAAATGGTGAACTATCAAACATTACATCACTAGCAGTCCCCTTAACATTGACACTTTCCTGACCTCCTCCCATAACATGCTTGGTCAAGAGACCGAGTTGTGTCAACATCATAGCCATATTTTCATCTTTCTCTTGATCCTTAGCAATTTGTTCCTTAGAGGGACCTCTATGTGCAGAAGATACAAGCTCATCCCTTGTATACCAAGATCTATTGATTTTCATCATGTCCTTCAAGAGTTCACAATATGCAAAATGCAACATATGCATCATAAAAAACATTTAATCCGTGCTTTAAATAACATTTACAATGAAATTCTCAAAGTCATATAATTATGCATAAATGACATGGAAATGACATGAAAGGGTAAGAGGTTCTTAGATAGGGAAGTCATAGTACCTTAATCTTGATTAGAATTGAAGAGATAGGGGTATCACTTTTTCATATCCTCTTCAGCTTCCCAAGTTGCACTTTCAACTTAATGGTTCCTCCAAAGGACCTTGATGGATGCTATATATTTGTTTCTCAACTGCTTGATTTGACTATCCAATATCTCCACAGAGACTTCCTCATAAGTGAAATTCTCTTCAACATTCACCACTTCCAAGGGCACAATGGAATTTGAATTCCAATACACTTTCTCAACATGGAGACAAAGACGGGATGAACCATGCTCATTTTCGCGAGCAACTCTAATTCATATGCAACTCTACCAACAAGCCTTGTGATTTGTTAAGGCCCTCCATACCTAGGTCTTAACTTTCCCTGCTTTACAAAATGGACCACACCCTTCATTAGCAAAACATTCAAATACACCTAATCATCAACTTCGAATTTAAGGTCTCTCATCCTAGTATCGTCATCGGGCTTTTGTAGACTTTGAGCCGCTTTCAATCTCTCCCTTATTATTCTCACTTTTTCCAAAGCTTCCACAACCAAGTGCAGACCCAACAAAGCCATCTCCCCTACTTAAACCATATAATTGGGGATCTACAACACCACCTATATAAAGCTTTAAAGGGATCCATTTTGATGCTAAATTAGTACCTATTGTTATAAGTAAACTCAATGAGCGAAAGATGCTCATCCCAACTACCTTTAAAATTTAAGTCACAAGATGTAACGACCCAAACATTTTCTAAACCTCTTATGGTTGGTCTTGTATGGTGTTATAATGGTCGTGGTTGAAATTTTGTGACCACGGGTGGAGTTTAAGTAGCCGAACGCAAAATGGGTAATTTTGGGGCCTAGAGAGGCCATTTGGATAGTGCACTTCAAAAATACATAACTTTTGATGTGGATTGAATTGTATCGTATAATACATATCTAATGAAAGCTATTGGAATTATCTTTGCAACAAAACTGGTTTTACTCATTTCCAAGTTTGGATGAGGAAGTTATGGCCAAAAGGGTAGGACTACCTGCAATTCGGAAGACATTGGAGATAGGCCCTGGAAATGGCCCAAGGCATGGGAGACGGTCCGTGAAACTTGTAACGGTCCATGTGGGGTTCCATAAAGTGGTACAGAGAGCATGGGGTGGCCAAGACCCACCCCAAAATCTAAGTTAAGGTCCACGGACTACCCCACGATCCGTGAGACCTCAAACAGACCGTTTGGTGGTCCGTCAAGTTGGGCAGAGCCTTGGCCAAGCTGTGGGCTGTGTTTTTGACTAAGTCAAGTCTGACTGAGCAATGGGATGGACCGTCAAAAGTGGAATGGGCCGTTTGGGGTTCCGTTTGGCCCTATGTGCTGAATTTTATCCGTTTCATTAAAGGTTAAGTTATAATTTGGTTGATCCTTAGGCCATATTTAGACTTAATAAGGTCCCCTAAACCCCTAAATCAATCCCCTAACCCTCAATCATCCATTCAAACTCTCCCATACTCTCCTTAGAAATTCTAAAATCCTCTTAGACTCCATTGAAGAAAGCTTGTAGAATT
>JBCEWC010015190.1:0-13887 GCA_038996855.1 Solanum aculeatissimum
ATAGGATTCTATATACTATTGTTATTCCTATTCCTATTATAAGTAGGATTGTATTTACCTATTCCTATTCTAACAAATAGTTTATGACGTTTCAAGGAATTATTCATCGACATCTTGTTTGCATACCCCTCCACATGATGGAGTAGCAGAGAAAAAGAATAGGCATTTCATTGAGACTACTTGCGCACTTCTCATTCAATCCCATGTTCCGCTGCATTTTTTGGTGATGTAGTTCTCACAACTTGTTTTTATCTTTGATAAAGAACCTCACTAGATGCGTCATTCCCCCAAGCGAAAAGATCGGCTTGCTTTCTATTTTCAGATGTCTTCATCTTCCATCCAAGATCAAATCCTTTATTCAGTATTGTTTCCTCCATCACCTCTACACTCCCCATCTCTCTCCCCCTTTGGGTCTTTAAGAGTACATATTTTGTTCATAACTTAACTCTAAAGAATATTGTTTGTAGGAGCTATTGCATTGTTTTTGGGGAGATAGGCTGACAAATCTCTCGTGTTGCATGAGAACCTTTTTCACGAAAACAACATTAGTTTTCTAATTAATTCAATATTCAGTTTCGTGACAGTTATTCAGTTTATAGTCTAGTTTTTGTTTGTAGAGAGGATTGGCTGTCTTTTAGGAAAAGCATATGTCGTAGATCTCTCCTTTTTGATTTACCTCTTGTATATGGCCATATGGCCTTGTTATTATGAATGAAATCTTTTACTTGATTAAAAACTGTCCAGCTTCCGACTATCAGTTTACAACCTCAACTATCGACATATATCAATTTCCAGTCCTATATGATTTTCTTGTTTCCTAGCTATTTGTGCCTTTACCACATAAAGTCTCGCCCCTTTTTTATTAAGGAGGTAGCAGATGAGACTTCCCGGTATCCTATCGGAGATACTTAGCATGTGAGGACCTAGTTTTATTTTCTTGCATGCAAATACTATGGATCAAGTTCCAGGTCAGTTAGGTTTGGCATTCACTTCTGTGACACGGGAAGGATCCTAGTCTTTATCATGTTATTTCAGACTCTTCGAGGTTGTTTGGTAGAGTATATTAGTAAAAATAATGCATGCATTAATTAGGTATATTAATAGTACCTTGTTTGGTACACTTTTTCATGCTATGTATAACTAATGTAAACATTAGTTAGACACTCTATTGTGTATTGAAGTGTGTATTACTAATACCATCAATTTCTAGGTATTAGTAATGCAAGGGGATTTAATGCATGCATTAGCATGGTTAAAGACCCAATTGCCCCTCAAAACTTTTTTAAAGCACATCTTTTCCACCATATTTATGGAGGGTATTTTAGTAAATAAATATTTTTTAAAAGAATTATGCAATGCATGCTATTTTTAATACATAAAACCAAACAATGCATAAGAAATATCTCATCATAATTAATGCATGCATAACTAATACAAGCATTACTAATGCACGCTATTTAGCATTATTTTTATACACCCTACCAAACGACCCTTAATATTCTGGGGAATGCCCCAAGGACAGTATGTTTTTAGTATTCTAAGAAGCTCATGACTAACCCTAGTGGTGTATATGGATTTTCATTCTTCGTTTTAAGCATTCAGTTTCAGATTCGAGCATTTCAGTGTTTTTAATTACATTGGCCTTTTTCAATCAAATCAGACAATTTAGCAATATTATCTATCAATTTAGCTAGTTCAGGATTCACTCGACAGGCAGTTAGTGTTGGGTGTCAATCATGGCACAGCCTGGTCTTTGGGTGTGACATTAAAGAACCCATAATAAAATTTAAAATGTCCCACATGTGAAAGAAATTGAAAAGTTGAAATTGTAAAATTTCTAAAATAGATTATCATAACCATATTCTCTATATGGTAAAGCGCAATAATTTGGATCGCTAAATTTAATTTCCAAATTCTCTGCTGTATCACTTTTGGAATATAGAGTGATTTATTAGTAGATAAATCAGGTTTTATCTATTAAATTGTATCATTTCCTTCTTTTAATAACAAGCATTAAGCATTGAACATTTAATCATGGGAAATAGCTAAAACCCTTACAAGTACAGATCTAATTCCTAACTAAAATCCTCGCAAGATTACATAGTGCCTCATTTATACCTCTTCAGTTCTAGTGATATATACTTCTAAGTTTAGCAATGTGGTTGGCCAAGAAACATAAGGATTCCCTGCAACTCAGCTTTGTAATGTGAGTCATTATATTAACCTAAACCTGTCAATGAATCCATAATTTAGCTAAGGGGTGTCTTGCTTAGTGTTTTTCCACACAATTTAACTGTATTTGAAAGGATAGATGTTTGTATCATCATCGATATTAAACACAAACAACAAATATTGTTAGTGATTTTTGCTCTAACCTGCTCCGGCAGATGATTCACCACTCTGCAGCCTTGATGGTCCAGGTATACATGTGCTTCGATCCCTCAATGCAGCACTGTCAGCAGACATACCATCTGAATTGCTGGCATTGTCCATCCGACCAGCATTCTTCTTCTCATCTTTCTTCCCTGAACTCTTCTTTCCCAATTCGGAACTCAATGCCCCATCTCCGCCTGTCTTAGACAAGTTGCTGGCACCCAAAGCACCCCCTTTATCTCTACTCCCATACCCAAAAAAGCTCTCCTGAGGCAACGGCCCTGATCGAGTCTTGATTTTATTCAACCCCAACGACGATGCCATTATCGGCGACAACGGAAAAGAAGTAACCCCAGTTTCCTTAGTTTCCGTTGCCCCTTTCTTCGAAGTAACCCCAGCTTCCTTAGCTTCCGTTACCCCTTTCTTCTCCCCAAATTCCACTGTACTGGATTTTTCCAAATTCTTAATCGGAGTCGAACTCCGACTTTCTTTCCCTTTACCATCCTTTTTCTTATCCCTGAAACTAGCAAAACTGGATAACGAAGTGGGGGTACTTGGAGAGTTGTCCTTAGAAGTAGATTTACCTTTCTTCTTGCTATCAGATCGGATTGGAGAGTTGGAACCACTGGATCTTGGACTGTTGTAGGATCCATCTGGGCTAGAAGTATCCGATTTCTTGGATGAAAAAAATCTGCCTTTGAACACCATCTCTTAGGGTTTACAGCACAAGTTTTTCTTGTAGAAATCACCGCCCCAGCAGCACAAAAAAATGCATGCCGGAGGCAAAGCTTGTTGAGCTAAAGCATGAATGAACGAGAAGTTGGTTCTTGTTTTATTTATTCAGACAAAAAAGAAAAACAGAGACGTATTTCAGGGGACGCGGATTTGAAGACTCTTTGACTGGCTGTGGAAAACTCCCATTTTTGTATTTGAGTTTTTTTATTTGGAATTTTCTTACACAACTAAAATAGAAAGATCATATCATATTATATTTTTTAAAATAATGGATATGATTGTATATGGATAAGGTCCAAATTAGTCAAGTAGTTAGATACTGACAAGTATGTTTATTTATTATGATCATGACTTTGACTACTATTTTATTTTTTATTTTGGGAAAAAAATAAATTGAGTTATATGGTATTTTTATTGTGTCATAAAAGTGATATTATATCTTTTTTCATTACGTAATAAAGTAGAATTGAAAAGATTGCACTTGCACACTATATCATCATAAATATCACTGTTATTTAGTTTGGTCCAATTATTAATTATTCTTTTGATTTAATCACACGTTTCTTTCTTACACTAGAGAGAAGTGAAAAAAAATTATTTTACCCTTTGTGATTCTTCCGCGATTTAGTAGTACCATCACATCGACCACTATTAATACTAGCATCACATTTAATCACTTAAATTTCATTGAAAGCTCATTTGACATCACTAAAATCTTGAATGGATGCATCAAGTTGGAAAGTCATGTATATTTGTGTATATTCCCTTGTATGTCAAAGTGTCCCTCATGTACATATATTTTCTTATACATTAATATATTTTATGTATATCGTGTAGATCTGTAACGTTCATGAAAATTTACGCGTGATATAACACAGTATGCACATGCAATATTCTCAATAAAATTTGACAAAAGAGGCTTTTCACCTTCAACATTTTTTTTACACACTATGTAAGTTGAAATAGATATAAATCAAGTGAACAGTTAGTCTATTGATCTATACAAACAAAACAATTGAATGTAAAAATTAAACTATAGATTATTAGTTTTTGAACCGCTGGTTACTACGTAGCCACAATTTGAAGTATAACTGAAGAGTTATTCATTTTTAAAGATGAAAATACCGTTATACAACTCAAACACACAATGTTGGAATTCAAAGCCTCAAAGATATAAATGGGTCATTCTACTGATCAATACAGTTACAGGTTCCATGTACTAAAGAGGCCCAATTCAATGGCCCATAAAGAAATATATAGAAGACTACTATTATTTTGGTGATAAGATGTAGATCTACAGAAGTTTGTTAATATATTTATTGGAATTTAGCAATTATTATCCAAATTTTATATATTTATTAAGAAATTAATGGTATATAAACATGACTGTAGCTAGACCTGTCAAAACGGGATTAGCCCAGCTCCATCCATCCCAAGTCTCTCAGGCCAAGGAATTCAAAGGGCTAGAATGGGCTGACTCTTCATTTGAAAGGGTCTTGAAATGATCAGTCCAGCCCAACCCTAGTAGGGTCACGAGGTGGAGCAGGGCGGTCCCTCTTATAAAAATAAAAATAAAAATTCTATCTAAATTTAAACTTAAAATTTCATCAATATATTAAGTTTTTTTTAATCATGTCTAACAAAATTATATGAAAAAAATATAATAATTACAATCATAATATGCATTTATATATATGATTAATGGTGGTTTTAATTATAATTTCATATTATAATTATAATAACATCAAGAAATGAGAAGATTTTCAAATAAAATATAACAAACAATGATCATGAATTTGAGTCATCTTACAACTAAAGAAAATGATAATCTTTTTTGACAAATAAATAAATAAAGAAAAATTGAAAAAACAAAGAAAATGATAATCTTTTTTGACAAATAAATAAATAAAGAAAAATTGAAAAAACAAATGTGTAAACTAAAGAACAATTTATGTCTTATAAGTTATAACTTTAATTATTTTAATTCAAATTAAATAATATTTTAGGCTCATAGGTCGACCCTGTCCCGACCTCGATTAAGGATCAAGAGCTTAGTTGGATCGAGCTTATAAGATCTAATTTTAAATGGACTTGAAAAATCATGTTTCAACCCTATCCTAATAATAAGTGGGCTAGATCGGCCCTATGGGTCAAGCCCATTTTGACGGCTCTAACTGCACAGTTATCACTATATATTAATTAAAAGTTATTGTAATAATTTAAAATTTTAAGATTTTAAATTTGGATGAAAAACACCAATAGTGAGTACTCCACTAATTGTATCCACACTAAGACTCATTTAATAGCATATTAAATTTCCAGAGCCTAATTGATAACAACATTTTAATAAAACAAAATTCCTGATATATTAATAAGACAGAGGTAAAAACTAAAGGAAGGGATATTTAATTAATTTCTTTATTAATATTTTACCTATTGATTAGTACTACATGTTTTTAAATATAGACAAAATATTGAGCAAGTGGAGTTGGTGTTACACAAATATAATTAATTAAATAAATTCAGCCCATAGTTTTGGGTGTCTTCTGATATGGTATGCATTTTTCAATTATTTTTGTACACTTTTTTATTTCTGGAAAAGCAATTGAATACTATTGTTTAAGAGGATGAGTACTTTAAAAAAAAAAATTGGGACAAATACTTGTAATAACAAGTATATTGTATGGTGGATGTTTATTTAAGTATTTTTAAGATTTTAATCAAGTAAATTAAATAATGAATAGTTATGTAGATAATTTTTTGAAAAGACAACAATTGTACGTATCTTAGCATGGATGAGACACAAATAACTTAAGTAGACAACTTACAAATAGTTTTTAAAAAGTGGTGCAATAACTTTCTCGAACTTACAATTAATTTACCCGCTTGCTTGTAGCTCATATAAAGAAATTGCGAATAGCTTAAACAAACATGTTATAATAATTTAGACAAATAAATAACTCATTCCCTAATTTTTTTTAAATTACATCTCTTGTTTAAATTGCTCGATAGATGAAAAAAAATATAAGTTGATGAAATATTTTTGGATCTTTTAAACACTTATAGTAATTTTGCCAGATATTTTACTGCTTATCCCTAAAAAAAAATTATTGCTTTAAGGACATGCCATTATTTTAACAAAAAAAATTATCTATCGACAATTTAAATATATCAATAAAAATTAATTTCGACATTAAAAGAAATAGAAAAAACTTACAATCAATTTAAAATCCCCATGTGCGTCTGTTGAAAAGTGGGAGCCTTATAGATCTTTTTTTTTAAATATGGGGTAATTAAATAGTAATTAATGAGTGCTAGAAAGTACAAAATAATTAAAAAATTAGATAAGGTGCCTAAACAGTAAACACTTGCTATCAATTACGCAGGAAGTGACGTGTGGCCTAAAATTTTAATATGTGAGTGCGGGTCCATCACACAGTAGCAACGTGATTTTAATATTTGCATACAATATTAATATTTATTTATAATAATTATACTACCTTTCACATGTCTTCAATATAATATAGCTAGCGATCATTAATAATAAATAATATTATATTATTTTAATTTATTTATCCTATCCTATTATGATAGTACTTTTTATTTGGGGGAGGGAATAAAGTAATTGATTCCATTCATGGCATCAACAAGATGCAAAGTAATTACAAAAGAGAAAGCACTAATATGTTATCCCTAGTATACTAATGTAAAACAAATAAAATCTAAAAAGTTATCAGGGGAATCCATTGGGGACAAAAAAAAAAAATTTAACTATATAAATATAACAGGCGTTTAGCTTTCAGCATATATTGACTAGTTGAGAGGCCGTCAAAACATCTTTTGTTTCTTTCATTCTAGATAATTCAAAAGATGATAGTTATTGTAATCTTTCAAATCGATCTTTTTATGGTACTATCAACTTTCTAGTGGCTTTAGCATTCAAAAACTTCCCTAACAGTATTAGGCATTACCTATCTGAGGCCAAAAAGGTTGGGGAACATATGGTATAAGTCTGATCAGCAGTAGTTGGACACTACAGAAAAGGATGACTATGAGTTTCTACTTCCTTGTTGCACATATGGCATCTATTCACAATCTGAAGCTTCCTTCTTTTAAGGTTCGTTGTCCTGTGTTGGAATGGCTTCGTGCGTTGATGTCCAAGTAAAGCTAACAATTTTAGGTGGAAGTTTTACCTTCTAAATTAGCTTCGAAGAACAGTTGTCAGTGATACCATTCAAGTCTATTGTTATCTTGTAGGTTGCTTTCATTATGAACTTTCCTCCATCAGTATGTCCTCATCTGAATTGGTTTTGATGCAATGCCATTTCCTATGAAACGTTAGAAAACTTGTAATAGTTTGAGGAAAACCTCTATTTTTCAATCTTGCAAGTTTCTTCTGAAAGTTGGATTCCAAAAATTCACATGCCTATAATGTTGCACTGTTGCATCTAGCTCCCAAGTTATTTGAAACAACGCAAGGAAATCATCCTTTAAAGTGTTGTTCCCCGGCTAGTTATCCTTTCAAAACCTGACATGCTGACCATTTCCAACAATCAAATGATGATTTCGTGAGAATTCGTCACAAAGCTTGCTTATGCACTTCCAAACTCCTACTCCATGTGGACTTTCATTTTATTTGTATTCTGATAATGTATGATCATACTGTAAATATATATAGTTCAAACTTGATTTTGTCAGTAATACTCTTATTTGACTAAGAATTTTTGTGATTCTAAAGGATCCAATGAGGATCACGGAGCTCTCCCCTTTTTATTCGTACGATTTTTTTATTTTAAGCACACTGGTGGTCCAAAGTAAAGTACTCAATGTGCTAGGGTAGTCGCATTTTGTTGTTACAAAGGTTATTACCGTCTAGGTTTATGAATGAATTTTGTTTGCGAAAAATCATCCAAGGTCAATTAATATCAATAAGATATTGTGACCATTTAGGCTTGATTTCGGATTCTTATGTGCTTATTTTTTATTATACCATCAATGACATATCTATTAGTAAATAAGAGTTGTTATCACTCACCCAATTAGATGTTAATCTGACGGATGAATAGTCATAACAGAAAAGAAAAGGCCAATTACAAAAGAAAGGTAGAGGATAAAAGATGAGAGAGCAAGATCGGAAGGCTTTTCACAATTGTATGTTAGTACTGTCATGGTTGGTTTGGAAGGAAGGACTCTTCTCACCACTCCATTATAATAAATATGAAATCTAATTTCGTCTTTCAGAAGTGGCAATCCGTGTAGTAATTAAAATTTTGCTTCTCAATAGTCAATTTATCGATGAGCCTTATTGCCAAAGAAGGGATAGTCTACTGAAGTTTCAAAAAAAATAGAATTGAGAATTATCATAGAATGTGTCTTAATTGAACCATAGAGGCAGAAGTTGCTAGGAATTAAATCAATAGTTTAGGGGCATGCCCTATATCACTGCAAGAGAATTCACTCAATAACAAATATTTTAGACTGTTGCACAAGAAAAGATTCGCCTTGATTATTCTTCTTTTTAATACTTATTTATACTCATTAATAAGAAAGAAAAAACTCACTTCAAAACAATCAATAAGGATTGGTACAAAATGACATCTGGCCTCAAATTTTAATATACAAGTAGCAATGTGATTTAAATATTTACATATAATATTAATAGTCATTTACAATATTATACTACCTTACACATGTCTTCAATACAATATAGCTAGCGACCATTGACAATAAAAAAGTATAACGCATGGTCATATTGTAGATATATGTAGTTCGAACTTGATTTTTTTATTGACATCTTATTTGACTACTAATTTTTGTAGTTCCAAAGGATCGAGCTATAGGAGAATCATGGAGCTCCCCCTCCATCTGCGCGATTTTTTCATATTAAGAACACCGGTGGTCCAAAGTAGAGTACTCAATGTGCTAGGGTAGCCTCATTTTGTTGATTACGAAAGTTATCACGGTCTAGGTTTAGAAATGGATTCAGTAAGCGAAAAATCATTCAAGGTCAGTTAATATCAACAAGTTATCGTGATTGTTTAGGCTTGATTCTGATTCTTATATGCTTATTTTTTATTATATTATTAATGACAGATGTATTGGTAAATAAGAGTTGCTATTACTTACCCAATTGATGGATGAATAGGCATAACAAAAAAGAAAAAGCCAATTACCAAAGAAAGGCAGAGGAAAAAAAAGAGAGAGCACGACCAGAAGACTTACAACTTTAGGATGATATTTTGTTTATCCTGTTGACAAGGCTTGCTAGTTTCACAAAGATGCTCACATCTGTTTATTAGTGTCATGGTTGTTTAGAAAGAAGGTCTCTTCTCACCTATAATAACTACAGAATTTAATTACGTCTTGCATGGGTTATAATCCGTGCAGTAATTAAAATTCTTCTACTTAGTAGTCAATTTATTGATGAGGCTTATTACCAAAGAAGGGAAAACCTAAGTTTCAAAAAAAAGAATTGAGAATTATCATAGAATGTCAGGACTTGCAAGGAATTGAATCAATAGGTTTAGGGGCATGCCCCATATTGCTGCAAGAGAATTCACTCAATAACACGTATTTTAGACTGTAGCACAAGAAATGATTCATCCCTGTTGATTCTTTTTTTTAATACTTATTTATATTCATTAGTAGAAAATAAAACTCACTTTTAAACCATTGGTACCATTCGTGCTTCTTTTAACTATTGAAAGTGGAAATTCAAGCTTTGAAACTTATGTTTAAACATTTTTTTCAACTCTTTCAATCATTTTCGCACATTCAAGTTAATTGAAATGTTTATTTGTTCAATCCCTCCATCTATGAAATTTATGATGAATTAATAATTGTTAGCATTTACTATTATTTGAGTGATAAATATATTTTTCTAAAAGTAATTTATTTCAAACAGACAAGGACCAAACACAAATACATGATTACTTAAAAGTTAAAAATGTCTAGTCATATATGTCAAATTGAATGGAATTTTAAAAAAATTAATGATTAACGATAGAAGAGACATAATTGATTGTTATTTCTCAAAGTTAAAAAAATTTCAAGCCTCAAATAATTGTGTCACCAACTAAAGCATCTTAACTAATATTGCCATGATTTTTTAATTGAAAAAAGAAGCAACTAATATTACTATGAGAATCAATTTATTAGTAAAATATATTCCATTATTGAGTTTTGTATCTGATTAATATATTGTTGACTAAAATTATTCTATTATAATATGGATTATCAAAGATTGAAAACGTTTTATACAGTTAATTATAGTATTAAAGTTTAATAAGAATTATTAAACTTTTTAAATAAAGATTTTAAAAATCAATAATTTGAATCGCTGAAAATCAATACGATTTCAACAGACGTATAAATGATCATTTACCTTATAATAATATTATTTTTAAATGCAGAAATTAAAAGCTTAATGCTCAAGTACGTGTTTAGAAAGTAAAATAGGATGACAGACGTTGTAACTAAAAAAGACACTCAAAAAACCTATTATTTTTTAAAAGTTCTTACTTCCAATATATATAATAAATGCAGTTGAGCAAGACACTAATTGCTTTTAATAGAAAAAATCTAATTGTAATATTGATATTATTGACTGGCTATCACCCAATCCATGCATATCATTGACTCCCCCTCCCTCATATTACAATCTTGTTAAAGATATTGGAAGGAAGATGGTAAGAAAATATCAGAGGGATTGTCACATACAATGACATCCAATATAATATAACTATCAATAGATTTTTGATTTATTTTATTTCATTTCTATTCTCCTTTCTCAGAAAAGGAGCCTTTAACCAAAGTAAAAGATTATCATTTTTTATCACTACACAATATCACATATCGTCAATTTAAAAAACAAATCTACGAGAAAAATAAGCTATGAATATAATTATTATTAAAAAATAAATGAAATTATTAGTAAAAGATAAAATAAAATATAATAAATCGATCATATTAAATTAATCATTACATAAAATTAAAATTTTATCGATACATAATGATAACAAACAATATGATATAATACAATATGTAACAACCACCCAAACAAGCTATCAAAATATAATTAGTACTAATTTTCAATTTATATAAAGCTCTTTCTATTTTAGAACAGTTGCTAATTATTCATTAATTAAATTAATATTATAGGGGTTAGACTTACCATTTCTTTTACTTAAATTATTATTATTATCACTATCTCCTAATATAACTACTAAAATAACAAATAATAATACCTAATTCTAAATTGTTAAAAAAATAAAATAAAATAGAATCTTCTAATATCTTCTTGGCATGGATGAGTTTAAAGCAAAGTCATGGGTGGCGTGTATGTATTTAAAATAATTTTTTGTTAGTTAGTGGTCACGTTGTCATGTGAATTTATTCTTAAAATATATGTTCATTTCTATTTTTGTACTTTTAGTATATTAAATAATTATTCTCATTATTTAATATTTTTAGTATATTAAACAAATATTGTCCATTTTCATGTGCTACGTTGAATTGTTAATTCGTGGATCTCGTTTGAATACAAATATTTCAAGATTCCTTCCTTCGTTTCTTTTTAATATTTTAATAATATTATGATTAAATAATTTTTAATGGGTTGGAGTGGTCAAAAAAAGAAAAAAATTGCAACCATTCAATGAATCTAACTTTTGCCCTTTTTAAAAAAATAAGTTATTATTTTAAAAGATGACTTTATCATAATTTCATATTTCTATAAAACATACTATCAACATTTTTTGCATTGACTTTTAGCTTTAACATGTTTTATCAGTCTTTTGCAAAATCATAAATATTATTTTTAAAATAAAAATATTTATTTTAAAATTTTTTAGAAAATAAAATAAAATGTGAACAATATTTTTATCCCTTCACATCTCTCGAAATAATTCAATACATTTCAAATGATTAAATAGATTTGTTTTAGATATTTTTATAATATTTAGATAAAATTAAAATATTTATTTTTTGATTAAATGATAAATATAAATTAAAAAATTATATTTAATGACTTACTATGGCTATTTATTATTTGTCAGCATTTTTAATGATTATAAATTAAATAGGCGTTTGAATTTTGTCGAAATTTGATTATTATTTAATATATTAATATCTTTTTATTTTAAATCGAGAGGATATGTGTGTTAAGTGTATTATACGTGAGTTAATTAATATAAAGAAGGCCGAATGAGATGATGCCACGTATCGAGACACGTTGTTGTTTCATAGGGAGAGACAGCTGTTACCCATAAAGTTGTAGGATCCACGCTACTTAGAGATGTGAACATTAATATTAATTAATTAATTATGAAAAGGGAAAATAAATAAATGATAAAGTATATGTCCATATATGAAAATTCACGTGTTTTGCCACGTGTCATTGTAGGACTCTCCCATTCTTTCTCGTGCTCCCATTGGACAACGTGATTTTAATGAAACGTTTTCATTAAAATAATTCCATAATTATCTAATACCTTCGACCAAATATAAGATAAAATAATCTTATATTTTATGTTGATATTATTATATCTTTTACGTCATACTATGAGGATTTCTAAAGGGGTCGTTTGATTTGAATACAAGTTATGATATGATAAGTTATACTGAAATTATTTTTTATTGGGTGTTTGGTTTGTTACATAAACTTTAAGAATATGTTTTTTGTTTATAATATCCTTCACTTTATTAGTTTTTGTATGTATTTTTTTTCTAGTTTTAGTTATTAAATATTTATTTTTAAAATTCATCTTATTTAGTTTGAATATTTTTATGTGTGCATTTTCATGATAATACCATATGTATTTAAAATAAAACTTTCTTCTTATTCAATTTTAAAATAGAACTTCTATTTTCAAGTTTGTCAAAGTAAAAAAGGCTTTGTGAAAAATCAAAATATAAAAAAACTAAGAATTTTTTAATAGAAAAATATGAAAAAGTATCATAAAAATAAAGAGTGAAGGTTGTGAATGCTATTATATATTGTATTATATAAAAATAATGTAAATATACAAAATAGATATAAAAAAGGTTTAAAAGGATAATTTTGTCATTTATCTTTTTTATCCTGAATAAGTATACCTCCCTAAGAAAAGAAATAACTTATCCCGATACTATTTATTAGTCTCAGAATAAGTTATCAAGAATTTACCAATTAAATCTCAATTTAAGGACCACTATATTTTTATCTCAAAATTATTTTTACTTCTCTTGCACATCAAACGACCCCTAAGTGAATAATGTAAGCTTAGAGCTTAAGAGAAAGTATATTGTTATAGCATCAATATTCATAATGCCTCTATAAGTGAAGGAAATAATTACTATTTTGAGGGGTAAATTCATAAAAATATTTTACTTGGGTCCTAAAGTATTATGATCAATGGGCATAGGTCACGTGATAATGTGTTAGTGGTGTCAATTAATATTCTTGTTGTGTTTAAATTTGTACAAGCTTATTCGCGATTGATCTTTATTTCCCTTGACCCTCTATCCACGTTATTGGGGTATAACCCTTCTTTTGTACAAGAAATACCTTCTTCGTTTATTTTTATTTGTTCACTATATTATTTTAGGATATCTAACAATATATGTTCATTTTATAAAATCTATGAATAATTTGCTGTCTTATGTCTATTTTACTCTTGCTATTAAATAATATTCATTTTTCAATGCTTAGGTGACTTATATTTAACTAGTTTACAGTACGTGCGTTGCACGTGTATCATGAATTTAAAGTAATTATTTTCAAAATAATTCACAAATGAA
>JBCEWC010015191.1:0-13887 GCA_038996855.1 Solanum aculeatissimum
TGCATATTATTTCCCCTACGTGGGCTTTTATCTATGTTTGCTTTAAATGTTTTTCAAATGACCCCTTCGTGGGCCTTTCATCTTATGTATTCCCTGCCCCCAAATATTTCTCAGATGTTTCTTTATATATATATATGGGAGTTTATTTTTGGGAAAATATAATGGTCTATTACACCTACATCTTTCAAATTCGTTAGGCCTACGCCTGACATAAAATGACCACCTGCATTTAGGACGCGCAATAACTATTTCTGTGCTATTTGCTATATCTGTTTATGTGTTTATGTTGTTTTATTTGGAGAAAATCTAGCCCACTCCTTTTTAAATTTTTTCTAGAATCTCCTAGGCACAAATATTAGCCACTGTCAAATGTTTGACCCAATACTCTTCGAGTCTCAAGTTTTCCAACAAAGTCCAAACCCCTTAATCAACTTCTAAGCTCCTATTCTCCTATCCTAGGAAAGGTTTTCTTGCTGTCAAAATGGAAAAAGATCATAACACAGAGAGAAATGAAGAGGCCCTGATGAAGAATCTACGTCAGGTCACCCAAGAGATTCGTGAAACTAAAGGAAAAACCAAAGAAGTGAATCTGACCACCAAAGTCGTGTTGGCTTGGATGGCTAAAGTCGACGATGAAATCAAATTTGCTAAGAACAGGAAAAAAGGCTGAACAGGGTGAATGAGATACTCCATAAATGCTCATTCACTTTGGAAGAAACTCTCGGAGCTATGCTAGCTCGAACTGCCAAAGTAGATGCGGAGCTCGAGGCCACTCACAGAGAGATAGCTATATTGAAGCAGAAACACCCTCAGATTGGAAATTGTGCCTTCACAGGTCCAAGCAAAGAAGCTGATGAAGAGGATGGAGATGAATTTGACACCCCACCAATAGAGTGACTCAAGAGTGCATAAGAAGATCAGAAGACAAGAAGAAGAAGTCTCCATAGAGACAATTTATGTTTATAGCACTATCCTTTTTTGTACTTTTCAATTCACATGTAATGAAGTATTGTTGAATCAAACTATCTCTTTGTACTGACCGAACTACGTAGGGCCTGATTTCTCCTCTTTGAGATACGTAGGCAGCGTTTCTAGGCCCGACCCCTATCTTTTAAAAATCTTTTCCCTTATTTTCGCTCTTGACGACGGATATAAGAAGGCCTTGACTCAGCGCAAGTCAATTTTCTTGATGTACTACATCCAAGATCATATAGAAAAATTCCGATCTATTTTGCATATCTCCAGTACCCATTGGCCAGTTTACCTCCAAACAATGTAACGTTTGTGTGTTTATCTGATCTGTGTGCACTATTTTTCCTTACCTATCAATTCCAGGAAACTATGTAACGTTTGTGTGTTTATCTGATCTGTGTGCACTATTTTGCCTTACCTATCAATTCCAGGAAACTAACACATATGTCTTTTGAGTAATTTTCTTTCCTCAGGTAACTAGAATTGATCTGTGGTTGAAACGCTGGCCGAACACCCCTATTTTATCAGATCAAAAGATTACAAAAGTTCCTTCCCCAACCAAAACCATCCATAAAAAGAAACAATAATGGCTGGAAGTAGCGAAGACGATGGTTTGACCGAAGTCACTATAATAGAACCTATCACGATTGAGTAGAATAAACTGATTGCACAGCTGATGCAACAAATAGTCGAGATGAAGAGGAACCAAGATTTGATGTACTTAGCCATTACTGCCAATCTTCCCAGTCCAGACGACGGGAGGCCTCCATTCCATTTTCTTCCTCAGAACCAACCCATCCCCATATCGACCAATCCACCCATTATCCCTGTCCAAAATACCCCTATCATTGATTTTACCACCAATGCATAATCCTAATCCCCTACCCCAAGTACCACCTCCTTCTCAAAATCCAAATCCAAATGTCCAAGCTTTTATTCCCTTTTAAAACCCTAATGTCACCAACCTCCAGATAGTCCCCCTAAAAAATTAGAACCTTGATTAGCATGTTCAGAACCTGCTTATGACCAAAACCTTACCTACTAAAGTCCCTGTCCACATTCTAGTCCTCGCCAAATCCCAGATTTCATATACTACCTACTCCAAAATAGACTATTTTGAGGAGAAGGAGAAAGAGTGGAAGGCCACAGAAGAAATGACCAAGTTAAGTATAAAGGAAGAAATAGAAAATGCCATGAGACGGTATCAGTATACATCGGACGCCGCAGGCTTAAGCTATGAAGATTTGTGTATTCATCCTGACTTGGACCTTCCAGAAGGGTTCATGGTTCTAAAGTTTGATATTTTTGAGGGAATTGGAAACCCCTTAGCCCATCTGAGAGCTTACTGCGATCAACTCGTAGGCGTTGGTAGGAATGAAGTGTTGTTGATGCAACTCTTTGGGTGCAATTTAGGTGGGGAGGCCTTCAAATGGTTTACCTCCCAAGACGTAAATCAGTGGGCAGGATGGAATTCCATCGCGAAGGATTTTATGGAGAGATTCGCCTATAATGTTGAAGTTGTCCCATACCTCTATTCTTTGGAAAAGATTAAGCAAAAATCAATAGAAAGTTATCGTGAATTTGCCTACATATTGAGAAATGAAGCTGCCAGAGTTCAGACTCCCATGTTTGAGAAAGAGGTTGTTGAAGTTCTCGTGTGCTCCCAAAAGCTAAAATTCTATGAGAGGTTGATATTGCTTATCGGGCAAAGTTTGCCGAGATAGTCAAGATCGGCAAAGTTGTTGAGGATGGATTGAGAATGGGAAAGATTACCCAGGTGTCAAGTTTTGTTGGACCTTCAGGTTTGTTGAAGAAGAAAAGAGAGGATGCCTTGTCTATTTCTAGCTCGCAATACTAGAGCAGACCCTCCAACACCAGCTCTAGAAAATCTAAACCCTCCCAGACCATTTTCAACCCCCTCCAAACTCATCCCCAGTTTATTACGCCCAACCAGGATACGAAGCTCTACCTCCAAATTATCAAACCCCTCTTTCTTACTATCACTCCCTCCAATACCTAAATGTCCACCCAAATTTCCAAAACCCATCACCGAGTTGTTCAAACATCCAAACAATTCACCAAATCCCTCCTACCAATTACCCCACCCCAATCTACCAAGCTCCATAACCAAATTATCCGACCCCATAAAATTCAAGATTCCAAACCCCTGCACCTCATCGCCAAAATGTTCCGAATTACCATTAAGTGCCCCCACCTCCACAAAATAACTATAACCCTCCCCGTCCAAGCGCAAAAAAGAAACCTCCCCAGGTGTTTACTCCGCTTGCTGAGAGCCGGAAAAAGTTATTTGAGAGGTTATTAGCTACTAGTTTAATCTGTCCTGTTCCTTCAAAAGTGATGGATGCAAGTTCTAGATTTTTTAGGGATGACTAGACGTGTGCTTTTCATTCTAATAGTTTCGTACATGACACTAAAGACTGTATAAATTTGAAGAACAAGATCTAGGATTTGATTGACTATGATATGGTTGTTCTTCAGACTATCGCTCCCAATGTCAACAGTAATCCTTTGCCTAATCATAGAGGAAATACTGTCAGCATGATTGAGAGAGAAGAATATTGGAGCACTGCTAAAACTATAGTCCCTGATGACCTTAAAAATTTGGAAAAGGGTGTAGCATCCTTGTGCATCACTAAAAAGCCGAAGGTTGTGATTTTAACACCACTAAAAGTTATTGCTCTTTTTTCGAGAGGAGTTCCCACAAAGAAGTTTGTGATTGAGATGATTGGAATGCAGAGCATGGTCAAGGCAGACAAATGCTGTATTCTAGAGAAGTCAGTTCAGGAATCAAACAAGAATGATCAACGTAAGAGGCCAGTAAGTAAAGCTAAAGCAGAGGAGTTCTAGAAGAGAATGTAATTAAAGGAGTATTTTATTACGAAGCATTCAAAAAAGGTACCAACCTAAATTTCTATGTAGGAATTATTGATGAGCTCACAACAACATAGACAAGCATTGATGAGAGCATTGAAGGATACATATGTGCCTGTAAGGACTAACAGTGATAATTTGACAGCTATGATAAGCCAGGTCACCCGAGGGCATCACATTAGCTTCGGTGATGATAAACTACAGTTCAAAGGGTCAATGGACAACAAAACACTTCATGTCATAATTTAGTGTCATGACATGATTTTGAATTAGGTTTTAATTGATGATGGATTCAGTCTAAATATATTCTCGTTGTCTACTCTCAACCAGTTGAAGTTTGATGTTTGGAAAATCCACCAAAGTCAGGTTAATGTCAAAGCTTTTGATGGTGCTTGAAGAGATACGTTGGGAGTAGTGAATTTAGGAATCCATATGGGCCTCACTGAGTTTGTTTCTAAATTTCAAGTGATGGATATAGATACTAGCTACAACATGTTATTGGGAAGGCATTGGATTCACATGGCTGGGGTTGTACCTTCCAATCTTCACCAGATGATGAAGTTTATATGGAATGACCATGAAGTGGTCATCTACGGTGAAGGGAGTCATTCGAACGTGTATGCACCAATCATCGACAATATCGCTAGGGGATCTGATTTCTACATTGTAGAGTTAGTGAATGCTACTGGTGATGATTTGTCAACCAAACCTTCTATGCCTGTTGTTCACAAGATGATTGCTATGTTCATACTCAGGAATGGATTCGAGACAGATTTTGTACTGGAAAAGTATCTGCAAGGTATCATCGAGCTTATCTCATTGCCGACGAAGCAGTCAAAGTTCGGATTAGGGTATGTTGCTCCAGAAGATGATGATTGGGAGACATCGAGACAGAAAAATGATCTAGACTGGCCAGACCAATACCTCATCTGTACCAATTTTTTCCAGTACGAAAATGCGACGATGGTGACGCTCTAGGGAAATGAATTGGGAATTTGTTCGAAAAAATTGATGCTGTTACTGATAATGTAGCTAAGCTATCAGGAATTCAAAAGGCAGAGTTGAACGAACAAGGGCTGAATAGGACATCAACACCGCTTTTGATTTCCTGCTCATCTTGGAAGCCGTCTATTTTAAAATAGGTGGTAGTCCAAAAGAGGCCCAAGACCCACCTTTATTCTTGTTTTTGCTATTATTTTTTATTTTCAAATTTTTTTTCTTAATGTTTTAAAAGGCAGATTGACCCATGGTCATCGCCAAGTTTGCACTTTTCTTTCAAGTTTGAATGAAAGCCTCCCTTTACTGTCCATTTTTATCATTTTGATTTTTTCTATCTAACTATGTTTGTTTATGATTTCAGTAAAAATAATTTTTAACCTGCTAATGTCATGTTATGTCAAAAGCTGAACGAACAGAATGAGGAAAATGACAACGAGCTTGAGGATTATGATGAAAGGACCATGGTGTCCGAATATCTTGCCGAAGAGTTAAGCAATTTGAGAACTGTGAAAAGCCTAACATGGAGAAAATGGAAACAATGAATCTAGGAAATGAAGAATGTGTCAAAGAAACCAGAATTAATGTTCATTTGAAGGATGCTCAGAAGGAAGAACTTAGCAGTTTACTCAAAGAGTACATAGATGTATTTGCCTGGTCCTATGATGATATTCTAGGCTTGAGTACAGACATTGTCTCTCACAAACTGTTGATTAATCCAGAATTCAGCCCAGTAAAGCAAAAGACTCAAAAATTTAAACTGGATTTGAGTTTGAAGATTAAAGAAGAAGTTACAAAGCAAATCCAATCCAAGGTGATGAAAATGACTCAATATCCCACCTGGTTGGCCAATATTGTCCCGGTGCCCAACAAAGATGGAAAGATTAAAATCTATGTTGACTACAGAGATCTCAACAGAGCCAACCCCAAGGATGATTTTTCATTGTCGAACATCCATATTCTTATTGATAATTGTGCCAAGCACGAAATACAGTTGTTCATGGATTGCTTTGCAGGTTATCACCAAATTTTAATGGATGAAGAAGATGCAGAAAAGACAACTTTTATCACACCCTGGGGTGTATACCATTATCGAGTGATGCCATTCGGTCTTAAAAATTCCAAATATACCTATATGAGGGCCATGTCAACTCTGTTTCATGATATGATTCACAAAGAGATCGAAGTGTATATGGATAATGTCATTATCAAGTCCCGCAAGAGTTCAGATCATCTGACTCATTTGAGAAAGTTTTTTAATCATCTACGTCAATATAGCCTGCAGCTGAATCCAACAACTGTGCTTTTGGGGTGCCTGTTGGTAAATTACTGGGGTTTATAGTCAGTAGAAGAGGTATCAAGCTTGATCCTTCTAAGATCAAAGCAATCCAAGAGTTGCCTCCTCCAAAGTCAAAGAAAGAAGTTATGAGCTTCTTGGGGAGATTGAACTACATCAGTCGGTTCATAGACCAATTCACAATGATTTATGAGCCTATCTTTAAGCTGTTGAAGAAGGATGCATTGACAGAATGTACAAAAGAGTGTCAGACCAATTTTGACACCATCAAGAGCTATCTGTCTAATCCACCGGTATTGGTCCCTCCACGAGAAGGAAGTTCATTACTGTTGTTCTTATCTATCTCAGATAATGCATTCAGATGTGTGTTAGGCCAACATGATAAGACTTGGAAGAAAGAAAGAGCAATTTATTATCTAAGAAGTTCACTCCATACGAGGCTCGGTATACTTATTTGGAGAAAACATGTTATGCTCTAACATGGGTTGTCAAAAATTGAGGCATTATCTGTCCTTGTACACTACCTACCTCATCTCAAAGATAGATCCATTGAGGTATATTTTTCAGAAGGCGATGCCAACCAGAGGATTAACCAAGTGGCAGATACTGTTGAGTGAGTTCGATATTGTGTACGTGACTTAGAAAGCGATTAAAGGACAAGCTTTAACTGATCATCTTGCAGAGAATCTTGTTAATGATGACTATGCGCCACTTAAAACTTACTTTCCAGATGAAGAGGTGTCATTTGTGGGAGAAAATGTCATGACTTGGGGTAGGGGCCTAGATGTGACATGGAGAAGGACCCGAGAGTCCCCGGTCAAGTCATCTTAGCATCATCACACACATCATTGATTTGGAAATGCGTAAAATAAAAAAACAACACATAAGTCTAAAGGATTCCGGGGCTTTGGACTCAAGCTATGAGGACAAAATGGGTTAGGAACTTTCCACATAAGCACATTTCCAACAGACAGATCATAATGGCATAAGCGGAAGCATAATCAAAACATAAATAATCATAATAAGACGTAAGTAACCATAGCATCTCAAATAACACATAATATGAAGTATCGTAGAATAAGAAGTGTCCAAAACATGCCTCTACTAGAATAAGATGGGGATCGCGACATAGTCCGGGCTCACCCTCAAATCAAAGACAGATAAAACAAAAATAAAGACATAAGCTAGAAGGAAATAGGTTTGCCCTTAGAGTATAGGGCTCACTACAGCAGTAAGTCTGAGATCACATCTAATCATCCAACGGTAGATGGATATCGTCTCCGGTCCCTACATGGTTATATCATGTAGAAAGAATATGGGTTAGCACATATAATATACTAAGTAGCGGGCATGCAATGCACATGAGCCTGACACAAGCTAGATGACAAGGATACGTATTTATAGAAGGAGAATACACAAAAGGGATAGTATACCAATATGCCATGGAATTCATGATGCATGAAATGTCATAATGCTTATAATATAGAGGATGAGACATAACCGATATCAAAATCCATGCGAGCTAGTACATGACTCCCAATGTCTGGTCCCCACATTGAAATGAGGGTGACTACTTGCCAAGGGTAGTCACACCACACCTTACGACCCAATCTTTTCGATGTGATGGCAACTTTTCTTTCGACCTGGTCTTTTCAGAAGGATTTACAATTTACATCATATCAAGATACCTATGCTGGCACATAGTTTACGGGAAAGGAGTAGGACCCTTGGGGATAGCCCACTTACTACTCCAATTCCATCAGTGATTAGTCATCATTCTATAAGAATACATACATATATACGTGCTTTCAAATGAATGGTAGATACGTTTAAACCACTGCAATGCAATATTGGGATAAAAAGCCAAAACATAGTCCAAGAACCATGATCATCGACCAATGCATAGGAGTAGCTCATTCTAACAAAACAATGTGGTATAAACACCCTAAATTGCTCATAAAGCCATAATAAGACAAGATGTGATCACAATCTAGTCATAACCCATGTCTTACCAAAATCAAGTCAATGTGGGACTAAGCCTATGTCAAAAGTTTCATCAAATCAGGCTTCAAGTATGCGTATGCTATGAATGATGAGATGAATAGCATGGGGACATAGAGTTCATAGTTTAAACTCATAATAGAAGAATCCTTATGAGATTCTTAAGTTGCATCGACAATTTCAAACTTAATTAAAATAACCCATGCATATATTTAAAGCTTAAGGGGACATGCACAATAATTTCAATGGAATTCAACAATTAAACAAAAATCCATATTTCAATTTAATCGGAACAACAACGAAGTTAAGGACTCTTAATTAAAATAAGCATAATTTCTTGAAGATTTGATGAAGAGAGATTTTGGATCTTCATGGCTGAAAGAGGACCATGAATCAATCCCACATACCTGGATTAGTCAAGAAGAACAAGAAAATTTTAAGAAGATCTAATTCCCTCTTGATTCCTAAGCTTGTCTTCAATGGGGTTTGAGAGCAATGGAGAGCAATTTGACTTGAACAAAGAGGAATAGCGTTAAAATAAGGGTTTAGGAGAGTTTTTAAACATTAAAATGACTTGGAATTCATTCAGAAATTACCCTTTAACCCTTAATAAAATGAGAACAAAACTGGAGACTATCGCTCACGGAGGCAACAACACGGACAGTGTAGTGACTCACGATCCGTGAGTCTGACCGTGGGACCTTACTTGAATTAAATTACACTTTGCAATGGATAGGAAAATTCAACACGTCACCTCCATGATACCCTACACAGACCATGAAGCCTCACATGGATCGTGTAGTGGTCCGTGAGGTCTTCCTTAGCCCGTGGCCTTGGATCAATGCCTTGGCCACTCTCTGCCTCAGTTTACAGCCTGGCTCATGGACTGTGAGGCTTCACACGGACCATGTGGTTGTCCATGGAGCCATCCTTGGCCCGGAGCCAAGGCTCAATACCCTGGCCACTCACTGCCTCACTATATGGATCAGTTAATGGTCTGTGTGCCTTCACATGACTCATGGTCCTGCTGTGAGGCAGTGACTTTGCAAATTTTCTGGAAGGAAATCCCTGTGCATACAGTTTCACCAAAATGAACATAACTTTTTCCCTGGAATAGTAACACAAGGTTCGAAAATGTTCGAGTTGTTATAGAAGATATCTTTGAAGCATACCCCGACTGGCGAATGTTCTTTGATGGAGCTATAAATTTCCAAGGTAGTGGTATTGGAGCGGTCTTGATATCAGAATCTGGTCAACATTATCCTATGGTTGCAAAACTTAGATTCTGTTATACTAATAACATGGCAGAATATGAATCTTGCATTTTGGATATGAAGATGGCTATAGATATGAATGTTCAAGAGTTGCAAGTTATCATGGATTCAAATTTGCTAATTCATCAAGTTCAAGGAGAATGGGTCGTGAAGAATCCAAAGATTGTGCCATATGTGCAACTAGTACAGAGGTTGTGTAAAAGATTCTGGAAGATCGCATTCAAGCACACCCCAAGGTTTCAGAGTACATTTGCTGATGCCCTTGCTACTATTTCTTCAATGATCCAACACCCAGACATGATGTATATTAATCCCTTAGAGATAGATTTGAAGGAACAACCTGCTCATTGTTTGCATGTTGAAGCAAAACCAAATTGGAAACCTTGGTATTTTGATATAAAGAAGTATTTGGAGACTAGAACTTATCCTGAGAATGCTACTTCTAATCAAAAGAAGGTTATATCCAGAAAGGCTAACAACTTCTTTCTAAATGGAGAAATCCTTTATAGGAGGACTCCAAATCTGAATCTCCTCAGATTTGTTGATATCGCAGAAGCTACAAAACTTATTGAACAAGTACATGTTGGGGTTTGTGGTACTCATATGAATGGGCTTAGCTTGGCGAAAAAGATCCTGTGAGGTGGTTATTTCTGGATGACTATAAAGCACAATTTTTGCAAGTTTGTGCAAAAGTATCATCAGTGTCAGATACATGGTGATTTGATTTGAGTACCTTCTCATGAGCTCAAAGCCATAAGTTCTCCCTGACCGTTCATACCTTGGGACATGGATGTTATCTGTCCTATTGAGTCATCTGCCTCTAATGGTCATAGATTTATTCTAGTTGCTACCAGTTACTTTACCAAGTGGGTGGAAACGGTCTCCTACAAGTCTGTGACAAAGAAAGTGGTAGCTGATTTTGTATGAAACAATTTGATATGTCAATTTGGGATACCAGATTCCATCATTACAGACAACGGGTCGAATCTCAACAGTAACTTGATAAAAGAGATATGTGAGTAATTCAAGATTACTCACAGAAACTCAACAACATACCGTCCTCAGATGAACGGAGCTGTAGAAGCTGCTAACAAGAATATCAAGAAGATGTTGAGAAAGATAATTGACAAGCACCGAGGATGGCATGAAATGTTACCATATTCTTTATTGGGTTACTGTACGACTATCAGAACCTCAATTGGAGAAACTCCGTACTTGTTGGTATATGGAACAGAAGCAGTGATACCTACCAAAGTTGAGATACCTTCATTAAGAGTCATCCAAGAAGCTGAGTTAAATGATGCAGACTGGGTTCATAAAAAAATTGAGCATTTAGCCTTGATCGATGAAAAGAGGATGATTACCGTTTGCCATGGTCAGTTGTATCAACAGAGGATGATTCATGCTTTTAGTAAAAAAAGTATGACCTAGAATGTTCAAGGTTGGTCAATTGATTCTTAAACACATTTTTCCTCATCAAGATGAGTACAAAGGAAAGTTTGCACCAAATTGGCAGGGGCCGTGGTTCACAAAGTTCTGTCAGGTGGTGCAATGATTTTGTCAGAGATGGATGATCAAGAGTAGCCAAAGTCAATCAACTTAGACGCTGTCAAGAGATATTATGTCTAAAGGTTTAGAATTTTTTTGTATTTCTTTCCCTGTAATCGCATTTTATTCTTATATTTGTTTTAAAATTAACTCCCCTTTGTAATGATCTACGTTTGACCTGAATTCTCAAGAATGAGATACGTAGGCGATCTATGTCAGCCTCAGTCATCCCTTATCCCTTTTTATTATCCCTTTTTACTTTGAACTATGTTTGACCTGAATTCTCAAAAATGAGATACGTAGGCGACCTATGTCGGCTTCAGTCATTTTCTTATTTATTTTTCTATTTTTCTCTATCTCCTGAGATGGGAACTACGTTTGACCTAACTCCTACCTCAGCAGGATACGTAGGCGTCAAAACAACTCGGTCATACTCCCACAAAGGAAACTGGGACAAATTTTTTAAAAGGAACTCAAAAATTCTCAAGGTTCATCTCCAACAAGTCAGAATTTAAGATAATTCAGAAATCTCAACTGGGACAAAGTTTTGAGGAAAACTAAAAAATTCTCAAGGTTCTTCCAGTTGCTGATTTGTTACAACAATTAACTAGGACAAATTTTTTTTAGGATGACCTAAAAAATTTCATCAAGTGGTACCAAAAAGGTCATGTCAGAAGCTGAAGGCGTTCTTCTAGGCTTTACGTGATATGACATTTGGCAGTGACCTTTTCCCAAAATTTTTCTTTTCTAAAATTACTTTTTCTAAAACTTTTGTGCGCGTCAAAATATTTAGTCAAAATTTATTTCTCGTTTTGTATATACCAAGAAGTGGGAGGTCAAAGAGGTTCACTAAAGAACATGATGAGGAGCAGACAACCAAATAATCAACACAAATCAATTCTTTTTAAAACTAATAAATTTTTCGTGGATGCAAGAAATTTTTTTGTAGGTCTTATTTCTCAAAGGGAACAATCAAGATAAATAGTTATCTCACTTAAATTCCTAACAAGCCATCACATACTATTTTTATTTTCCAAGAAGACCATTTTATTTTAAGTCACCAAAAAGGCCATGTTATTTTCAAGCTATCGAGGGGGTTATTACATATTCAAGCTACAGAGAGAATCATTTTATCATGCATCGTAGAGAGAATCATTTTATCATGCATCGCAGAGAGAATCATTTTATCATGCATTATGGAGTGAGTCAGTTTATCATTCATTGCGGAGCAAATCATCTTATCATGCATCACGGAACGAATCTGTTTATCATGCATTGTGGAGCGAATCATCTTATCATGCATCGCGAAGAAAATCATTTTATCATGAATCGCAGAGCAAATCATTTCATCATTCATTGCGGAGCTAACCATTCAAGATATGGAAAGAATTATTTCATCAAGCTACGGAGAGAGTCATTTCATTATTTATTTGCCGAGAAGGCTATTTTATTTCAAGTTGCCGAGAGGGCGATTACATATTCATACCGCCGAGAAGGCCATTTTATTTCTAGCTTCTAAGAGGGACATATCCAACCACACCCCTGTCAGAAGGCATGTGGGCATTCTTTATGAGTTTGTTAAGTTTTCAGTTTCGCATCCGAGTGATTTCAACCCTCACTGGAAGCAACCTCTCCAATCTGAGTGATGACGTACCGAGAACTTTGAAAATTATATCAGTGTAAGTTCTTAATTATGGATATGACGCGCACCACATTTATGGTTAAGAGGTTTCAAGTCTCTTTTTAATGGTTCGACTTATTTGTCACTCCTCTCGAACCAAAGGCTATCTCAACATAAGAGATTTCCTTTTCAATGATGGCGTCGAACTACAAACAACCTGATTCCTCAGTCCAAGAATATGTAGGCGGACTCAATGTTGAAAACTTGGCTGTATTCTAACCTTTACTCTTAAATCTCATTCCCGAGCATCTCACTTTCTTCATAATTCAATCTTGGGATAACATTTGACTTTTTTCAAAATCGTGTGTAAAATCAAGCGTCTTGAAATACAAGTGACCTGAATTCTCATGTAACCTGAGATATGAAGGAAACCTAAAATTGGGGTACAACCATAATTTCTCAAAGCCTGTACCAAGAGCTTTTCAGATGAAGATGTGGTTGGCTAAAAATTAGATTTGTCACATTTCTTCGTCCACGATCTCTTTCATCGATCATACCCAAAGAAAGGGACAGTTGTTGACATTCAATTTTTATGCTTTACAATACGAACTAATTATTGAGCTTTTGATTTTAAATACTTTGGAATAATTACCTTTCAAAAATGCAAAAAAATATTTTAATTATTTTTAGGATTAACCATTTTGTAGTTAGATTAATTATTTTAAGTTGTTGATATTAAAAGCTCCTTAATTAATTTGCATTGATTTCGTCTCGTGGTCTATTTTATCAATTAATTCAAATTGATCACATTTTAAATGATCGTGTTTGCAATTTAAATTGGACAATTCTTAAACCCAATTCCCCTACCCCTTTTACTTCAATTTTTCAGACATTTTGGTCCATTTATGGGACAAAATTTGCCCTAAATCATTACTTTCAGGCTATATCTACAAATATATAGTATAACTTACACAAATCCCATTGTGTAAGGAGCAAATTTTAATTTGTCCCTACTTTTTTCAAATTTACCAAAAATCCCTTAAAAAAATCACTTGTTAATACATGCTAATTGTAGTTACTCTTTCTTCCATAAATTAAGTTATTTAATGTCATTCAAACTCTTTCCATAAAAAATCTAATAGATTCCTTCAGGAAAAAAGGAGAGATAAATTTTGAACCATAAATTAAGTTAATTAATGTCAATAAACCTATTTTTCATAAAAAAAACTCATTGGATTCCTTTAGAAAAACAAATTCAAATTTTGAATTCAATATCATTGGATTCC
>JBCEWC010015192.1:0-13886 GCA_038996855.1 Solanum aculeatissimum
TAGGGTTAGGTTAAGGGGGTTTAGGGGACCTTAGAAAGCCTAAAAGGGGCATAGGATTTAATTAAATTATGAATTAATCATTAATGAAATGAACTAAACCCTGAAATACAGTGCCACACGGAAGGGCTACAGTACCCGTCCAGTGGCACATGGGCCGTACAATTTTCCGTCTGACCATACTTGGTCTCATCTTCGACTTGAACTCTTGAGGACTTTCTGGATCACTTCACGGGAGGGTCTCACGGACCGTATGGCTTCACACGGATCATGTACTGGTACATGAAGCCATACTTGGCCCAGGGTTCTCCTTCGCCATGTCACATCTAGGCTACACTTCTGGGTCATGACAACATCCCTGCGTAAATCCACACTCAACACATCTGGTGAACCCGAGTCAAACTATCCTATGGGCGATCTACACCTTCGGTCATAAAAGGCCTCAAATGGTGTCATCTGAATTCTAAAATGATAATTGTTATTGTAAGCGAACTCCGCCAAGGGAAAGTGTTGATCCCGATGAGCCCCTAAATCTATCACACAAGCCTGAAACATATCCTTTAACACCTGAATAGTGTATTTGAACTGTCCATCTATCAAGGGGGGAAAGTTGAACTCAAATCCGCACGAGTACCCAAAAGACGTTGTAGAGCTTGGCAAAAATAGGAGGTGAACACAGATCCTCTGTCTGACACTATAGACATCGGCACCCCTGCAGTCTAACAATATCCCGAATATACAACCTAGCCAACTGCTACGCACTGTAGCTAGTGTTCATCGATAAAAAGTGAGCCAACTTTCTCAAATGATCAACAGCCACCAAAATTGAGTCGAACTTGCCCAAGGCCATGGGAAAACCTTTAACAAAATCCACAGTCACTTGCTCCCATATCCACTCGAGATTAGGCATCATCTGCATCGCTCCACCGGGACTGTGGTGCTCATACTTGACTTGTTGACAATTCAAACACTTTGCCACAAACTTAGCTATTTCTCCTCATCCCGAACCACCAATAAAGTTGTTTCAAATCATGGAACATCTTTGCCAAACCAGGATGGATAGAATATCTCGCACAATGGGTCTCCTCTAATGTTATTCTCACCCAATCCCCTACCTTAGGCATATAGACTTTACCATTTATCGTCAAAACTCCCTCAGAAATAATAATAGCCGCCTTGGCTTCACCTTTCAACACTTTATCACGAATCAAGCACAATCTAACATCCTCAAATTGGTGAGCACCAAATCTGATCAAGCAATGAAGATCTAGCCTTAAGCCAAAATACTCTGAGAAGGAGAAATATCTAACCGAACTAGTTATCTAGAAAATGACTGAACCTCTTATGCTAAGGGTCTCTCCTCAGCCCTCAAGGATGCCAAACTCACCATACTAGTAACCTTCCAGCTCAAATCATCTTCCACTACATTCGCCTTGCCCGGGTGGTATAGAATAAAGATGTCATAGTCTTTAAGAAACTCCAACCACCTACACCGCCTCATGTTCAAATTAGGCTGAGAAAAAATATATTTGAGACTCCGGTGATCGGTAAAGATCTCATAATGCACCCCATAAATATAATATCGGTAAAAATCACATAATGCACCTCATAAACATAATGTTTCCATAATTTCAATACAAACACCAATCATGGGTAGGGTATTTTCTCATGCACCTTCAAATATATCGAGGCATATGCTATCACCTTCCCTCTTTGCATTAATACGCCACCCAAATCCATTCCAAAAGCATCACAATATACCACAAAAGGTACTTCCTCCTTCGGCAAAGCAAGAATAGGTGTTGAAGTAAATGGATCCTTGAGCTTTTGAAAGGTTTCCTCACACTCCTCTGAACACTAAAATGCCATATCCTTTTGAGTAAGTTTAGTCAACAGGGCTGCTATATAAGAGAATCCCTGAAAAATTCCAAAAGACATAACCATGAACTCATAATGACCATAATAGGTCCTAAAAGCTGTCTTAAGGATATCAGACTCCCGAACTCTCAACTGAATCAATCTTGTAGAATACCGAGCCACCCTACAACTAGTAAAAAAGATCATCAATGTGAGGCAAAAAGTGCTTGTTCTTGATGGTCAGTTTGTTCAGCTGACGATAATCAATACACATACACATAGTCCCATCTTTCTTCTTCACAATTAAGATAAGAGCATCCTAGGGAGATACACTCAGATAGATGAAACCTATCTTCAAGAAACCTTCTAATTGCTCCTTTAACTCCTTCAACTCAATTAGAGTCATCTGATAGGGGGAAATAGAAATAGGCTTAGTGCCTAACTCCACATCAATAGCAAAG
Organism: Solanum aculeatissimum; assembly: GCA_038996855.1. NCBI lineage: Eukaryota > Viridiplantae > Streptophyta > Magnoliopsida > Solanales > Solanaceae > Solanum > Solanum aculeatissimum. Next base: position 2,316 of record JBCEWC010015192.1, read on the forward strand.
TCAATATCACAATCTAGAAAGGCACTAGCAAAATCAGTCGGGAAAATATCCATAAACTCTCTAGAAACCCTGGTGGTCTCCAATGATGGTGACTCCCGATAACAAGCCCGAACAAGAGTTAAATATTACAAGCATCACTTATCCATCAATTGAAAAACATACATATAAGAAATAACTCCCTTGGGATAGGAGCTAGATGCTCTAGTCCATAATAATTTAGGCAAATTCGGGCAAAGATAAGGTCATGGTCTTCTATGGTAATCACGAATAACATGGTAAGGCGATAACCAATCCATACCTAATATCATATTAAAGCCTACCATATCCAATAATAGCAAGTCAGCAACAGTATCTCTACCCTAAAAAATGATAATACAACTATGATACACTCAATTCACCACTAATGATTCACCTACCAGGGTGGAAACACAAATAGGCTTGGCAAGTGGCTCACACATAATATCACGATCTGAAGTAAAATAATTTGATACATATGAATAAGTAGAGTCAGGATCAAATAAAACTGAAGTTGAACGGTAGCACACCGAAACCATACCTGTAATAACCACATAAGAGGCCTCTGCCTTGGCTCTATATGGGATAACATAACATACTCTATGCCCACCACCAGTCTGTGGGCCTCTATATGCTCTACTTCTCTCTGTGCCATGTCCTTCTCTAGTACCACCCCTCACGACTTGAGAGGTATCTTTGGCTGCTAGTGTTGGAGCTAGATGGGCTGATTGGGAACTTAAAGCCTAGGTAAGAGATGCACAGTGAGGATAAGGATGGGCCAAGTGCCCAATCTCATCCCAATGATAACAAGCCCTGGTTTCTACCTTTGAGATAGGTATCTTGAAAAGCCACCACGCCTGGTTTCACTAAAAGAGATATCACGACCCATCTAAATCGGCCTAGATCTCTCAACACTATCAACTGCGGGGATAGTTGCATGGACTTCCCTATCCTGATGGCCTTGCCTCTGAAATTCTCTATCTCGTGATCAGAGTCCAATAAACTGGCGGTGCTAATGAATCTCTTCTCACCACCCTATCTATCATGTTTGATACGCTCTATCATGCGAGTGTGATCCACAACACTCTGAAATGTGCCAATGATAGAAACCAAAGAAGTTGTAGCCTCTTGAAGATACCCCATCAATCCCTTGGAAAAGTGCCAAATCCTCTCAAACTCCATAGGGATACTAGACAAGGCGTATCTAGAAAACTCATGAAACCTAGCCTTATAGTCCAATACCAAATATAGAACCCTACTAGAGTCTGTCGAACTCATCTCGATGACTGTTCCGAAGGAAACATGGCACAAACCTCTCTAGAAATACCTTTGTAAATTGCTCCCAGGTCATGACTAGATATCCAATAAGTCATCGAGCCAAACCTGACCTCCACCACTCCTTGGATAGGCCAGTAAACTGATAAGAGCTATAAGCTACTCCATGCGACTCAAGAATGGCAAAATTACATAGCCAATCCTGACACTCTAACAAGAAATCATAAGTTTTATCACCAGGTGTACCATCAAATCTTAGGAGGAGCCAACTGAACAAACTGCTCAAAACTCTTCTACTCAGCAGTGGACATAGTAGGGCTAGCATAAGATGGAAGCACCAAAAATCTAGGCGGTGCAATCGATAGAGGAATAGAAAACCCATGACGTTGTGAACTAGAACTCGATTGAGTTGTCTAAGGTGGAATCATAAAAGTTATAGGAGAATCCACAAGAATTGAGGAAGGACCAATATAGATCATGGGTGGATCAACTGGAGCTATAAAAGGGCTAACTGGTGCTATAGAAACTGGTGCATCAATAATAACTGGGATGGAGGAGCTCCCTCTAATCTAGCCAATACCCGTGAAAGTATCCTCTTAACTGAGGGTGCAACATCAGGGGCTGAAGGTGGTGGAGTACAGTTTGTAGGCCCCTCTGACTCATACTCAGGCTCTAGAGAAGCCAATCTAGTTTGTCCTCTACCTGGAGCTTCCCCTCTAACATGTCCTCGGCCCCTCACCTTATCACGAGCCCTACCTCAACCACAAGTGGGAGCCATATCATCTAGCTCAGGATCTCCCACTGACCGTCGGCATCTAGCAATCGACATTTGTGTAAAAAGAGTTGATTAGACACTTTCAAAATAGTTGATATGAAAAAAATGCACTAATAGAAGCAAGACATGAATGTTTTTCCTATCAAGTGCCTCGTAGTCTCCTGAAGATGGGTATGGACATCTACATACCGATCTGTGAGACTCTACTAGATACCCAACTCTTGGGTCACAAACCCAACGAACCTAGAGCTCTGATACCAAACTTGTTACGACCCAAAAATTGTATTGCAACTAAAAAGAATAAAGTAAAGCAAAAGCAACCATAGCATTTAATACGAAATCGCAAAATCTAGAGTCATGAGTACAAGAATATCTAAATTAATATGAATGAGTATAACGGTCTCAAATGAAAATATAATATTTTCTAAATAGAAAATACATAGTCTAATACAGAAGCTAACAATAGGAAGTCTCAAAGAAACAATGGTGACTCGAAGTCTAAGCTTCACCATTAGATTTGGTAATAAAAAATGTCTCTAATGGAATAGAACCAACTACCCTGTGCTCGATCTATAAAGAGGAAATAAAGTAGGGGTGAGTACACCAAAATGTACCCAGTAGGTTCAACCGACTTGGAAGGAGAAATTGAATAAGCATGTAATAACTAAGAGTCTCTACCACCTGTATCACAAGGTTAGTACACAATATATATACATAAGCATGTAGCAAAGATAGTAAGTGCAGCCAATGATGCAATGCACATTAGATGCATGAATGCAATGGTGTCGCAAGCCATGTATGAGGTGGAATCATGACTGTCGTAGGGCCGATGTAAATATCTATCGAGCCAAAGCTACCAGGTAGAACTGGAGGGCATCGCAGACCATGCACTCAATATCTCAAGGTGTTGTAGGCCAAAAACTGAAGTATCTCGAGGCGTTGCAGGCCTCATACTGCAATGTCTCAAGTATCACAATGTCTCAAGTGGTACAGATGCAATATGAGATGTGCACATGCCAATGCCACAATACAAGTACATATAATAACAATATAAATGATAAGTGATATATACAATAGCCATAACATCAAGAGACTATACCATGTGCATCAACTAGTACCACAATGTCATTAATAGGTCTCATATCACCACTCTCTCATCAATAATCAAAATGTCAATGAACTCAGACTCCACAAGTCCTAAAGTATGCTCATAAATATGGAATATATCACAAATATCATTAATTTGGCAGAAAACTCTCCAAATGGTATCACAAGTCTCTTATTATCATAATAATATACAAAATATCTCAATTCTCAAGATTTCATCAAAATTTGTCAATAGGATCACAATTTACTCAATTTTTGACATAACCAGTATCACATTTTTATCAAAATTCTATCATATCAGCTCATTTACTGATGGATCAATCCATATCTTCCAATTATCATATGAACATATCCAATAACTCAAATTCAGTTCCAAAAAAGATTAGTTGAACCTACCTCAATGCCAAAACCGTACTTGAACAAGCTTTTCTATCAACCCAAATTTCAAAACGATCACCGAATCAACCAACCACTATCAAAAATAGATACTACGCGTCAAAAGATGAATTTTGATACCCATATTGATACAAATTAGGCTTAGGGGCAAAATAATGGTTAAAACTTTTTAAAATTTTCAAATCTGGAAAGTTACTCAATATTATAATTCTACATGAGAAAGGAGTTCATGGGTGAAAATTCTACTAAAATCAAGTGCAAATCAAAGGAGAAATCATCAATTAAAGTTTCCAAATCATAAACTTAAAATCCCCAATTTAAATACTCAAAATCATGAAATTAGAGACAAAATCAAGATAAGAGTAATGAAAATAATTAAAATGATGATACAAACACTTACCCAAAAGATTTCTCTAAAAATCTTCCTCAAAATATGCCTTAAAAGATTGAAATATTTGAAAATGGAGTAAAAAAGGAGTTTCAAGAAATAAACACAGAGCCTAAAGAGGTTGTATGCTGCGAAGGCAGGACCCTATCTGAGAACGCGGAGAAGGGCAACACCAACACCTCCGCGAACGCAGAGGCTTCTCCACGAATGTAGAGAAGGAGAGTTTTTTTATTTAAATGACTCTTATGGGGGTCATGGGCTGAGAAACACCCCCAAGACTTATCATTAATTCAAAATTAAAAAATACAAGGAGGGGGACATAAACCTTACCTCCATCGTATGGTGGTTCGTAAGTCAGCCTAGGAGAAGGAGAGTAGTTGCACCAAAAACAACAAAGCACAACTACGTCCAAAACTCTAAACGGACCCTCAAGATTTATTCAAAATCTAAATTTCATAAACCAGACATATGTATATATTAGAAACGATGATCCGAACTCAATGAAATAATTAGAATTTGATTTTGAGGTCTTCTTGATACATTTATCGATGCAACTCCAATAAACTAGTTTAGGACTCAAAATACCAAAATTGTCCTCGAAGACTCTAAAAATTATGATGAGACCATTTTAAGTATTAGCTCACCATCTAAAACTACTGGAACTGTCAAAATTCCAATCTAAACTTCCGAATGTCGAATGTTGACCAAAGTCAAACTTCAGCTCCAAAAATAACTTTAAATGCAATTTTGGGCCAAAATCTTCATTTTAACTCCTAATTCGATTTTGTAACTTCTTCAAGACAAGATTTGACGTTCTAGAGTTAATGAAATCGACGAATTTAAAATCAGACACCCGAAACTCAAAATCATACAAAAACTCACTTTTTCAACAATTAAGCTTCAAAAAATGCCAACTCATATTTTTCATTTTTAAAATATAGGATCTCAATTCCAATAATACAGAAAGTTCAAAATAGGTCCAAAGTTACTTAAAAAAGGGCAAAATAATAATTTTTAAGGATGAGCTCAAAAATGACCAACCAGGTCATTACATCAATCCACGAAATTGGGTACTTATTTTTTATTGTCACTTTGTTCAATTGAAGATAATCCACACACATTTGAAGTGAACTATCATTCTTTCTCACAATTAACATAGTAGCACCCCATGGCGACACACTAGGCCTTATGAATCCTTTGTTAAGCGAGCCCCTTAAATGTTCTTTCAATTCTTTCAACTCCGTTAGGACCATCTAATATGGGGTATAGAAATGGATTGAGTATCAGGTAGAAGATCTATGCCAAAGTCAATTTCTCTTTTAAGAGAATGCCAAGAAAATCATTAGGAAAGACATCAGAAAATTCATTAACAATAGGGACCAAATCAATAGTAGGAACATCAAAATTTACATCCCTAACCCGGACAATATGATATATACACCCCTTAGAAATTATTTTAAAACCTTTACATATGAAATGAATTTACCTTTGAATACTAAATTTTACCCCTCTGCTCAAGAATGGGTTTATTAGGGATTTGAAATTTGACCCTACGGGTTTTACAATCAACAGAGGCATTTGATTCATGCAACCAATCCATACTAAGAACAATATCAAAATTGATCATGTCAAGTTCAACAAGATCACAAGGAAAGACTCTACATAAGACCGACATGGGATAGTTTTATAGACTTTCTTAGCCACAATCAACTCACCGACCAAAGTATATACCAATTAAGGCTCTAACAAAACTTTGGGAAACACATCAAATTTATGACGAGGTAAAGAGTAAACAAAGACAAATTTGCACCGGAGTCAATTAAAGCATACATATCAAGATTAAAGAACCTTAACATACTCATAACCACATCAGAAGACTCTTCCATCTTTTCCCTTTCATGTAGAGCATAAAATCGATTACCACGTAGACCACATCCTTTATGAGCTTGGACACCTTGTTTCACTTGCCCTCTTTGGGCCACTTGACCTTGAGGATGCCCTTCCCTTCCTTTGTTAGCAACACTAGGACACTCAGAGATCTTGTTCCCCATCTTTCCATAACCAAAGCAAGAACCCGTACCTCTCAAGCAATCACCACCATGGTTCCTCACACACATTGGAAACTTAGAAATGTTAGCACCATTAGTCTTAGCTCCATCACCTTGAGACTTAGGGTTATGTACCCTATCCCTATCAAACCTTTAAGGATCAACCTTGGGTGACCTTTGTCTTTGTTAGAAGTGGTAACCACCAGACTTAGCATATGAAAATCCACCTTCAAAATGAGCCCTCTTGGACTCCCTCACCCTCATCTTTTGAAGCTTCTCACTCTTGATTTTCTCAACATAAATCATAAGCCAAGAAATATCCATCTCTTTTACAATAAACATGGTTTTGCACTCCATCTTCACCAAGTCGAACACACTCGAAATGAACTTGTTCAAGTGGGCTCTAGGATTGGCCACCAAAGATAGTGAATACTTGGACAACTTTATAAACTTGAGGGTATACTCCCTCACACTCATGTTACCTTACTTGAGATTCATGAATTTCATCACTTTGAATTTCCTTAGTTCAAGTGGGAAGAATCATTCAAGAAATGTGACCTTGAATACCTCCCAACCAATAGGACCCTAATCAAATCTTTTGGACTTTCGTTGTGTGAACCAAACTTGAGAAACTCCCTTAAGTTGGTAAGCCTCTAACTCTACCTTCTCCTCGGATGTCACACATATTATCTCCACCACCTTGTAGACTTCATTGATTAACTCTTGTGGATCTTTGTCCACCTTTGAACATAGAACTCTGGGGGATTCATCCTTGCAAAGTATCTCACCCTAGATGCCAGGATATGAGCATCGAGAGTAATAGTAACTTGATTGTCTTGAGTATCCATATCTTAGACCAATATAGTAATTGTGGCTAAAAACTCTGTATTAGTCACTTGGTTGGCTAGAGGATCTTCTAGAGCTTGGGGAGCAGAAAGAGCTTAATCCTCATTAGTAATAACTCCCCTTCGCAATGGTGCTCAATGTGGAGGCATTTTCTAAAAATTTCAAAGGACATGTGTTAGAGGAAAAAAGTCTTAAGTTACATATTGGGTATGAAATATATCATAGGGCATAACATAAATCATAAAAGAAGTGAAGATTTTCTAAACATCTCATAGCCTCTTGTTTATTGTTGTGGCGCTCTTCACACCTATGAACAAGACTCTACTAGACGGACCATATTGGACTCCCTAGGGCACCTTAGAACCTTGTGTTCTGATACTAAATTTGTCAGGACCCAAGCCTAGAGCATAGTCATAATATGATGAATATGAAACCTGAAGGTGCTCTATCTGAGCCTCTTAGCATAATACAAGAAAACATAAGGTAATAAAGCATTCAATATCAATAAAGCAAGCATAAATAAGTCTCAATAGGCAAAGCTAGAAATAAAGTCAAGAACTTTCCCAATAAAGGGATTACACCACTATGTCCAATCAAGCCTCTACTTAGATAAATCTTGGCAGGGTCTAGAACATGCTACTAGCTCACCCTCAATAAAAGAAAAAAATACAAGTGTCTCAACCATAATAACATAAAGTATGAAATAAAGTTTTTTCTCCGAAGAATGAGAACTCACCAAGTCTTTAAGATGTAGTGTGCAACTCTAGCCACAAAAATGAGGAGTAGTGTCGTCGCTCAACCCTACATGGTGATACCATGTAGATAAAAAGTATGTGTTAGTACATTAAAATACACTAATATGTAGGCATGCAATGCATCAAGGAAACATCGTAACCTAAAAATAATATGCATAATTGCATCAATAAAATAAGACACAAGAGATTATGAATGATCAATGCATCATTTGAAATCGTGGATGGAAACATACATACATATGTTGGAATAGAAACATAACTAACAATAATACCATGCGGGCTATTACATGGAATTCCTATGTTGGATCCACATTGGAGAAGGAGTAGCCTACTTGCCAAGGTAGACTATACCCCACATAGTGGGTGTCATACATGATTCTATATGTTGATTCATTAGTTAAACTTTTTCAGCATATAAACCTATTGTGGCACATAGTTATGAGACAAAAATATTTATATAAGGACCCTCGGGGATAGTCCTCCTCACTCAAGCCTCATTCGATGCTATGTCAAATCCCACAGAATATATTACATACAATATATTTGTATGATCAAAAACATAATTTCATAACTTATAAAAACTGTACTTTCAAAACTTATAAGATAAGTATAATAACCAAATAAATCTATCTCATTCATAATAATAGTCTATCTACTTAACGTGCATAAAGTGTGGGTATACTCCCCATTTTTATCATCTTGCATAATTATAGGATCTTAAGTCACCCTTCTATAATCATGATCATAAGCATACTTTCATACTTGGAATCTATTCATGAATCATAGGTTAACATAGAAATTAGGGGAAAATATGAGTTTATGGACAATTGAGTCTAAAATCATGAAATTGAATGAAATTCATGTAAGATAAGTGTAATTGAAATCAAATTGAATCATAAGTAATATAACTCATATCGATTTCATAAGCCCTAATTAACATGTAATTGAAATCTCTTGAAAATCAATTGGAAATCATGCAATTTATGTGAATCATCATAATTTTTTTATATATATATATAAAGTAAATTAATCAAGTAATAATCATAATTCAAGCATATAAAAAGAAATCATGAAAACCCATAAAATTCATATTTGAAACTTGAGGAAAAGTTGAGCTTGGATTGGGCTCCACGGCTGAAATTGGTCCATCGATGAAGATCCAGATAACTTGTTGAAGTAATCCTAGAGATTGAAAGAACGTGACTTTGAATTTATGGAAACACTTGGAGCCTTGGCTTGCTTAAATGGTGGATCTTTTTTGAGAGAAAAAACTTTGAATTTTTTAAGAGAATTTGGGTGTGAATAAGATTGAGTTAGAATGAGAGTAGTTTTATTAGGTTTGAGGATATTAGGGATGGTTATGGGTTCAAAACGACATAGTTTAGGGGTCAAAAGGGTTGAAAATGATCAAAATCTCTTCATTAAACTTCTGTCAGATCCATCCACGAACCTATTTATGGGTCGTAGATTGGACTATGGCTCATAGACTGTGAGTTTCATCCTGATTATAACTTTGGCCTCGAAATATAGTCTCTAAATCCTCAACTACGGAACTTCTTTTTTGGCTCGTACTTTCGTTTATGGGTTGTAAAGATCTCTCATAGATGCCTTTCTGACTTAGAAAATTTGCCATCACAAACCCAACTACGGAAGCAATTATGGTTCAAAAAATGGACCACGGTCCGTTAGGACTTCTCGTCTAATGACATTTTCAAAAACCTCAGAATTGTTTCATCCTCCTAGTCTACAAGCACCCTCTTATGGCTTATAGAACCCTTTATGACTCGTAGACCCTTTGCGTTCCTTGACATCCCAAATTTCCAGAATCTTATCAAGTCACAACCTTTACTACGAGGCCCATCTATGATTCGTGGATCAAATCAGAAGTTGTAGATAGGCTCGTGTTAACTTGTCCAAACTAAATTTTCTACAATATTTTCAATTTTTCACTTTTCAACCTGTGAAGTGTTACACTGTTTGCTCATTGATGTAGGAGTTCATATAATTATTATATTTCTATGTTATTGGTACGACTCACGTTTCTTTTGGTTTAGCATGGTTTGAACTACAAGTTTAAGACAATGAAAAGTTCGTCTGAGGACGGGGATGGATCTTGAAAAAGTGGTCGCCTAGAATTTTTTCTTATGATGTTCTATTTTTCAATTCTATTTATTTTGAGTTGTAACAATGTTGTAATACCTTATAATAATAAAAGTTGGGGACTAACAACTTGTTTAGATGGTGGTTTGTCATAGTTTCATAATGTATGGTGTCGTATGATATGGTACGGTATTGTACAGTATTGTATTGTACAACGTTTGGATAGATTGTATGGGTTCCTACTGTTTAATGATAATTTGTTGTTTGATTTGACTGTATGGTACTGTATCGTAGCTTGAAAATTTACAAAAATATCCTTAATTATTATAAATATTAAATTTATCAATATATATTTTTAATAAAACTTTCTAAAAAAATTAATACGTAGAATCAAGCATGGAAACATACAAGTTAATATATTTCCAATCCAAACAAATAACACAAGAAAATAAATAAATTAAAAGTAAGAACTTTAAAAAAAATGAACCTAAAAAAAAGACTAAAACGTGAAAGAAAAGACGGGAGTCGAAAAAGAAGTTTCAAAAGTTGATACGGAGGAAAATAAGTAATACAAAAGTAGTACAAATATTAGAGTAAAGTTTAATAAATAATAAAGGATAAAAGATAAATTAAAGTTATTTAAATTTAAATAAGGGTATAATTGGAAAATAAATAAGAGAACCATGGGATACCACCAAATTGGTGGTTTCAAAAAGTGAAGGTTTTCATGGTTACAAAACCATGAAACAAAACCATACCATACCACATAATTAATGAAACAATCAAAACAAACGTGGTTCTCTTACTGACCATACCATACCATACAACCAAAAACCACCATCCAAACAAGCTGTAAGGGGGAAGGGAATGATCGTGCTACTTATTTTTTTTAAAAAATATTTTCTTTTTTTTGTTATGTGAGTGTGTGATAGACTAAATATGATTTTTTTAATCACATTTTAGATCAAATTCGTTAATTTCCATGATAATTATTAAAAAAAGGGTATAAAGTTAGTAATGTAACTTTTAATAGGGTCTTATTTTTAATTGTAATATATTTTTCACTAGACTACTTTAAACCACTAATTAAAAATTTTAAATTAGATTGCATGCTTCTAAAGTTTTTAACAATAACTTTGTCATGTTAACTTATTATGTTGTAGGTGTTATTCTTCAATATGTGAGTTGAATTTATATGTGTACTTGACAAATACTTTAAATATTATTTCATTTAGAAAATCATTCCTATAAGATGTAATAATATTTCAACATATAGAAATCATGTTCATAAGTTATCATGTATTCTTTAACATATTCCGACCAATTTTTAAACAAGTTTTTAACAAGTTACATTGTTTAAAAGATACTAGTCTCCGGGAACGTGCGTTGCACATTTGTCCACTAATTATTATTCTACAATGAAAAAAAATTAATTTTATAATTTAAATTTTGTTAATAAAAAACTATGACAATGAGATAGTGTATTTTTCAATCTAGCAAGAAGTACGTAAAACTAAATAAGATAATATAATCTCTAACGATAATATATTGATGAATTTCTACTCTAAAATGAATAAATGCATGTAAATACTCTTAAGAAAATTATCAGTCTGGAAGAAATGTATATTTCAGTAATTGAATTTTGTTTATTCACATGACTATATAAGGGAATTAAAACATATTTTTTTCTTGCTACATATTTTAGGATTCTTTAGTCTCGTAATATTTCCTGTCTTATATTCTCCTCTCAATAAAATAATTTTCTATTATTATATATTTTACGACTCCGTAATTTTTAAAATATATTTTTCTCTTACTAAATATTTTAGGATTCTTTGATTATTAATTCTCGTAATATCTCTTACC
>JBCEWC010015193.1:0-13886 GCA_038996855.1 Solanum aculeatissimum
CCCCCCCCCCCCCCCCCCCCCCCCCCCCCCCCCCCCCCCCCCCCCCCCCCCCCCCCCCCCCCCCCCCCCCCCAAAATCAGCCAAAGAGATTTTTCATTGGTCAATTTTAATATATAATATACACATGAATTAAAAAATTTGAATTTTAATACACAATAAATATGGATCTAAGCTAATTTTTTTATCTTTTTTAAATGGGGAGATCTTAAAATCCGACAGAGAGATTTTTCATTGGTCATTTAACATACAATGTAAACATAAAATCATCCCAAATCAATAAGACACAATCAAAAGAAAATATAACATCCAAATGATAAAAACATGACAAATAATAATAGTACGTAAATGATAACAAACATAACTACCAAAAATTAGAAAATTTGCGCACAATTAGTCCAAAAAATACTCTCTTCGTCCCATTTTAATTAAATTTGTGAGGTGATGCACACATACTAAGAAAAACATTCAAAAACAAAATTTACACCATACTTTTCACTATTATTCTTTGTGAAATCATAAATATGTAGTGTAATTTATCTCATAGAAAATATAAAACTTCAATAAATGAATGGTCAAATATGAAAAAAGTTTCAAACATTCTTCTTGAACTTTGAACAATTTAACTATTTTAAATATTGAAAAAAATCTACAAAATTTAATTAATTTGAGACGAAGAAAATAATAAAAAGGCAATCAGAAGTGGGCAAAGTTAAAAGGTCCCAACTAAAATTACAATAGAAAAGTAATACATAGTTGAAGGAAACATCTAATATTCAATAAAATATCGTAGCTTTTGTTAAGACTAACAAAGCTGGTAACCAAAACACAAAATAATGGTAATTTAAATAAATTTAGAATGAAATCAATTAGTTATATCTAGAATGAAATTAATATATATATATTTTCATTTAAAGAAGGGTATTTCTGACCCATTTGGTAATAATAAGGATATTTTGGATCAAAATATCATTGATAAGGATATTTTTGAACCAAAGTATAAAACAAGAACATTTTTTATCCTTTTCCGTTAGTATCACAAAGACATAAATGACCCAAAGTATAAACGGAGGATATTTTTATCGCTTTCTGACACTACAAGGACATTTTTGTCTTTTTTTCCCATAAAATAAAATACAAAAATAAAAGGCTAAAGAGAGGGAGAGGGAGAGGGAGGCCAGAAAGATTAAGAGAGAGAGATTAGAAAAAATGGGGTGCAATTATACTGTAAAATATTTTTATCTGTTAAATTTATGTTAATTAAACCAGACAAAAAAATGAATACACTGCGCAAATTTCTACTTTATCCGGGTCCAAAGGTCATTACATGAAACCCAATAGGGTAGACGCAGGCTCGATAATTCAAAGAAGGGGAAAAATAATTGGCCTTGGAATTTGGCCCTAAATGATGCGCTTAGTCCTTTATCTTCCTCTTTGTTGATCTAACCATGGCAAAGTTATTTGTTTCTGCAAACTCCTGAAGAGTTATCCACGACTGCACACCAACTGTTTGATATTTTTGTCTCATGAGGTTTTGACTCTTACTCCTATCTCCTTCGTCCCTGTAAATTTATATGCACTTAGCTCGATTCTACAAACTAAACAGCACATTTAATTATTCATCTCTGCACTTTTGCCGTTTCTTGGCAACCCAAAATGTGAACAAGGTAGCTTTATACTTCCAGAGAGCGAGACTTATTGATTCAATAAGACTCGCTCTTCGGTCTACTTCTTCAGATAATCTTTTTACCTATCTCGAGAATCCTTCTTTGGACTCTTTTGTAGTCACTAAGGCACTTCAATCAGCTCCCTCTCCTGAGTCAGCTCTACATTTGATTGACTGTCTCAAAAAAATCCCACATTTCTCGCATACCCATAATACCCTTTATGCATTAACCAAGATTCTTGCTAAGGCGCGGGAAACTGCTAAACTCCAAGCCCTTATCAATGCCATTAACTCGGGAAAGTTCATTAACGTAGCACGTGTTAGTTACATGGATCAGATGCGATGGTACGCCATTGGTAAAGAGTTTAACGAGGTTGTTCGTGTGTGGGACGAGTGGAGGACTACCCTTCGAAAGCATCCATGTACTGAGTCTTACAACATTGTAATGGGATTATGTGTTCAGGTGGGTAAGGACTGTGATGCTGTGAGGGTATTCCGTAGGATGATTGAAGAAGGGGCGCTTCCTAATTGTAGAACATACACTATTATAATTGAGCATCTTGTTAGAGCTAGAAAGTTGGATTCAGCCATTGAGCTTTTCCATATGTTACCTCATGTTAGGATCAAACGTACACTAAAGCAGTATTCTGTTCTAGTGGAAGCATTCACTATCGCCAATCAGTTGGATGTTGTCAAAGTTTTGCTTGATCAGATGAGGAGTGATGGAATATTGCCTGTTCGAGCTATGCTATGGTCATTGCAGCAGATGCAGAGTGCTGGTTATGATGCTGAGACAAATGAATTGCTAAGGGACATGTTACCGGATGGGAGGATTAAGAATATTGGTTACTCTATGGACAGTAGTGAAGACGACAGTGATGATGAAGATGAAGAGATTGATTGTAACCATACTAATGCTATGGATCAACTTCACCTGAAGCCATGGTTGGATCCAGCTTCTTTAGCTAGTGCTTTGCAGAACTGGGGCTCTGAGGAGGTGTCAGCACTGGATGATGCAAAATTAGTTTGGACGACTAGGTTGGTGTGCAAGATGATCAGGAGCTTCAAGTCAGCAGATACAGCCTGGCAGTTCTTCTGCTGGGTTTCTTGTCAGCCAGGATTCATTCATGATATATACACAATTTCAAGAATGATAACCAGATTAGCTCGCCATGGATGTGTCGACTTGGTTGATCAACTTTTGTCTAAGGTTGAAAGAGAGGGCATTCAATTGTCATTCAGCACGATACGGTTAATTATTGATTTTTATGGGATTTCTTGTCATGGTGATCCTGCCCTTAGGGTTTTCAAAAGCATTAAAATGATCTGTGGTCCAATATCTAGAAGCAGTCAGTTGCTTCTGTATTCATCTCTTCTAAGGACTTTGATAAAATGCAATAGGAATTCAGATGCCTTACGTATTCTCGAAGAAATGAGTTTACTAGGAATTGTTCCAGATTCACAAACATATTCTGGACTAATGAACCATTTTGCTCTTCACGGAGATATAAAAACTGTACAGAGGCTTTTCGGGATGGTCAGGCAGAGCGGTATAGAGCCTGATGCGTATATGTATAAAGTTCTCATCCATGCTTATTGCAAATGTGAAAGAGCTACTCTTGCACTCAGGATTTTTGAAGACATGCGGAACTCTGGGTTGTTGCCTGATGCTAATACCAAACAATTGCTTGTCAAGAGTCTCTGGAAGGAAGGCAAGCTCCTAGAAGCTGCTTCTGTAGAAGCGAGAACTGAGGAAATAAGTGATGCTCTTCCTGTTGCTTCACCTGGACATATGTTTACAGTGAGCTCTACTGATCTTTCAAGAGTCTGTGACATTTATTCCAATAGTTTCTAGTCAACTTGTAGTTGAAGGACTGTGCCATTGATTAGGATATAGAGCTCTAGTGCTTTTCCAGTTCCAACAGTGTGATGAAGAATAGATCCGAGAAAGAGACTTACTGCAAATTAGGAAATGGCCTCCTCCATATTTCAGGTCAACATCATCAACTTAACTCTCATCAAGGAAGCCTGGTTACATGTCCATAGCATTTTGATTATGTTGATCAGATGAAAGTGTTGATCTTTGTAATATTGTTGCTGAAAATTGTGAATGATCAACTGGACTTCTACTTGGCATCGGAGTAAATGTCCTAGTTGTCAACAATGCAGCTGTTTTACTAATATAAGATGGTGATATTGCAAATTCCCTCATGTTTAGCTTCTATCTCGTATCCATGCACTTTATAAACAAGATATATTCGTGATATATGTTTTACCGGAGGATAGAGCTGGTGCTTGTTCATCTGCTCTATGATTTCTGCTAGTTCATCCCAAGGCAATGTCCACACATGATTGGGTGTTCAATTTTCTGCCTCTTAAGACTTCAATTATAGTTCAGAGATGGC
Organism: Solanum aculeatissimum; assembly: GCA_038996855.1. Taxonomy (NCBI): domain Eukaryota; kingdom Viridiplantae; phylum Streptophyta; class Magnoliopsida; order Solanales; family Solanaceae; genus Solanum; species Solanum aculeatissimum. The sequence goes on from JBCEWC010015193.1 coordinate 4,069, forward strand.
TTTGACTTTATTTTTATGTAAGATAGGTTTTCAGAGATTATTAAAATTGTTATCATGGAAAAACTAAGCAACTCTCTGTCTCGCATGTCATTTCAGTTGGAACGGCAGAAATCTTGGCAAGAGAGAACATTTCACTTCGTCTTGAAAGAGACAATAATACTAGCAACAAGGAGGGTGTGTTTGGTATGACAGAAGTCATTTTCCTAGATACATTTCTGGTGTTGGGTGGAGAGGGGAAAATATTTTCTGTTTTTTTAAGATATATTCATAATAATATTAGCATAATGAAATTGTTTTGTTTATATTTTTGAATATTGAAGATTGATAATAACATGTAAAGTTGGTTAAATCAATGATATTGAAGTTTAATACTTGAGATAATTGCAAAGGTGAGGGAAGTCATTTTAACCGTTTAGTGAAAAGTGTTTTCCTGGGAAAATATTTTCTGGTAATCGGACCCTAGAAGATGACTTATTTTCTGGAAAATATCCCTGAAAAAAAATATTGTTCATCAGACCAAAGTATGACCAGACTGTCTCCAAGAAATTGACAATTGCAATTTTTTCCTACTTTATTATGTCCCTTTCTCCTAAGGTAAGAGAGTGACACAAGCTCGATTGCATATGTTAAGTATATACCTATTTAAACCACCTCTGAGAATTCGCCCGTATCTCTATTTTTTAATTCACAGTTGTTTACGTTATGAACTTTGGTAGAAAGGAGGATTCTGTGCCGTCTGGAGTTGGTTCTAGTATTAATCTATTTGCTGGAGCTTCCCTGGAAAAGAACTGAAATGAAACGTCATGGTCGAAGAGAAAAGTAAGGATTATATATACAAATGATATCCTTTTGCTTATTGAGAATATTTTATAAAGTATTGTTGCATAAACATAGAGACAACTGCTTAAAATATGAAGAGCAGGCAGTGAAGACAAGAGGGTATCTCACAGACAAAGCTACAGACAAGGCCTCCTAGATATTCTTTTTCCCTTGTCCTTACAACCTCTAGAATATCTGTAGCTTTCACATTAAAGCTTTAATAAATTCCTAAAATGCACTCTTGCTCAAGCTAACAAATATAACTTACTAGCTGGTGCCTTGCTATCTAAGTTTGCAGCAATGGCAGTTCATCTTGTCTTCTTGTTTTACAACTTTTGCCTCTTTCTCATACTTGTGTCCTCCAACGTAACTGCTCAAACATCAAGCACAGACACAGACTTTTCGTGCTCGTTAAACTCTTCCTTGTCTTGTGATACTTATGTCTCATATCGTGCCCGTCCACCATATTATTTTGATGTGGGAAGTATCTCTGATCTTCTTGATGTCAGTCGGTTAAGTATTGCTAAGGCCACAGGTCTAGCCTCAGAGGATACCGAGCTATTCCCTGACCAGCTTTTACTCGTACCCGTCAAATGCTACTGCAATAGTTCTCATTATTTCTCCAATGTTACCTATCAGATCAAGAAAGGTGACAGTTTTTATTCTGTTTCAGTAGGAGCTTTTGAGAACCTTACTAACTATCATGTGGTGCAAGAGATGAATCCAACACTAGATCCAACCAACTTGACAGTTGGTTCAGAAGCAGTTTTTCCTTTGTTCTGTAAATGCCCCACACATTCTGATCTTGAAAAGGGACTTCAGTACCTTGTCACTTATGTGTGGCAGCCTTGGGATGATATATTGTCTGTAAGCAATATGTTTGGAGCATCTGCAGCTGACATCCTGGCTGCCAACAATTACAGAAATTTCAGTGCTGCAATATGTCTTCCTGTCTTGATACCGGTAAAACTTCCTACTATTCAGCAATCTTACCCCTCTTCTGCAAGCAGCAGAAAATCCAAACATGGATGGATCCTCATTACTGTTTTAAGTATTATGGGGTTGCTTGCAGTTTTTTCATTTTGCTTGATGGTATACATGCGTCTTCTAGATGAGAAGAGGAGGGCTAACATAGCCCGTGACTCTTCTACTCTTGAAACCTCTGATCTCTTTCATACCAAGAAAGCCTCGAAAGGTGAAATTATGGACCATAAGAACTTTCAAGATAAGCTTCTTCCTGGAGTTTCTGGCTATATTGGAAAGCCAATAATATATGACCTGAAGATCATCATGGAGGCGACTCTCGACCTCAGTGAGAGATACAGGATAGGAGGATCAGTGTACAAGGCTACAATTGATGACCAAGTTGTAGCTGTCAAGAAAACTAAACAAGCCTCCAAGGAATTGACAATACTTCAAAAACTACATCACGCAAATCTGGTGAAACTAATTGGTGTTTCGTCAGATGATCATGGGAATTCTTATTTGGTTTATGAATATGCTGAAAATGGCTCACTGGATCAATGGTTGTTTCCTGGATCATCATCAACTTCTTCTGCCTCTGTCTCAGTGGCATCACTCGGTTGGAACCAAAGGTTACACATAGCCTTGGATGTTGCAAATGCTCTGCAATACCTGCATGAACATACTCAACCTAGTATAGTTCACGGGGACATCCGAACGTGTAGCATACTTCTTGATTCAAGGTTTAAAGGCAAAATTGCAAGTTTCTCTACAGCCAGACATGCTACCAACTCAATGATGCTGAAAGTCGACGTGTTTGCTTTTGGGCTTGTGCTGTTGGAGTTGCTTTCAGGGAAGAAAGCAATGGAAGCAAAAGATTATAGTGATGAGACTCGGATCATGTGGAAAGAAATTAATGAAATCTTGGAAATGGAAAATAACAGAGAAGAGAAGTTTAGAAAGTGGATGGATCCGATGCTGAAGTTTTACCCTGTTGATGATGCTCTAAACTTAGCTGCCTTGGCGATGGCGTGCACATCAGAACAATCAGCAGAGAGGCCTAGGATGACAGATATTGTCTTCAACCTGTGTTTTCTTGCTCAATCGTCTTTTGAAATGTACGGAAGGTCTTGGACTTCAGGTGAAGGTGAGGAGATTGTTCAGATTGTTAGTCCAGTGATAGCACGTTGAGTGAGCGTAAATATAGCTAAGAACTTGCCAATTCGTCTCAAATTTGTAACATATTCTGGATTATAAAGCAAGAAGAAGAAGAACTATGCTGATCTCCAGAATATATTGCAAATTCGAGTTCTTGTGTCCAGTTTTCCCCTGTATTTCTCTTGCAGCTAAAGCAGTTGTTATTGTAAATTCTTGTATAGGATGTTTTGCTCAACCACTCAACTTTGAGATTAGTGGGAGCAATCTGAGTGCGTTTCTATCTTTCAACGACATTGCAGACTCGTTCTTGTTTTGTAAACAGTTTTATTTTGTTAACAAGTTGTGTAATTACCTCCTGGTGCCCATAGCTTGCACGGATCTCTTTCCTTCCTTGCAAAGCGAACCTAGAGATGCAATGAAAGGAGAGAGAAAAAAGGCCTTCCGGATAAACCATCTTTGTGAAGTCCTTCCTTTCCACTGACGACTCTTAATCGGCATGGATGGAGAAAAATCAAAGTTACAAGTCATTGGCGAAGAACTGACGTAGATTGAGAAAAGGGAAAGGTAATGAAGAGGGTGGGATTCTCCTTAATTGCCAAAATGGAAGCCCATCAAGTTAATTAGAATGTCCTTATTCGCAATCTCAAGTTACAAGTTCTGATGAATTCATGTCGGGTTAGATACAAACGAATCATTCTTCTTTAACCCAAGACCTCTTTATTCATTTTTATCTCTATATAACCCAAGAAAGCAACACACTTTTGATACAGCTCCATAAGCATGCAAAGTTACCTACTTATTGATAGTGAAAACGTAAAACATAATTACAAAGCCAAGAGCAATTCATCTGAGCCAACAAAGCAAACATACAACAATTGTGCAATTCTTTAGCATGCTTATTTTTGTCATGCATGTTTCGCTATTTCTGTTAGGCAAGTTGACTGTCATTTTAATAGGGTATAAGTAGGTCCATCGCTTGTCATTGCTATAAGGGTTGCTCGTCTTTATATAGCTTGGCTACACTCAGGGGTGGAGCTACAGTATTAACGAGCCTGGACAAACTCAATAACTTTGGTTTAGACCTTACATTTGTATGAGAAAGTCAATTAGATGTGTAGAAATGTTTCGATGCAAATTCAATGACTAAAACAAGCTATATATGTATTTAGTGAAAAGTTTAGACTACAAATTTCAAATTTTGAATTTGTTTCGGCTTGGATACTATATCTTTCATTTGTTCCGTTACTCCGTAAGTAGTACATCCAAAACAGTCTCCTTTCCTTATTTTCAACACAACAATCCCAAATTCAGGAAGTACCAAGAAACATTTTTCTACTTATTAAGCTTTTATTTTTAAATCATTTGTTAGTAGTATATACTAAGGGTAAATTCGGCAACTTATTTTTTTTAAATATTTATGATAAACATATAAATAGAATCATTACCAAAAAATAAAAATAAAAGAGCTAAGTATAATATTATAAACTACAAACAGCTTGTTTGAACGGTGGTTTCCCGTGGTATGGTTAGAAAGAGAATCACGTTTAGTTTGATTATTTTATTAATTATATGATATGATATGATTTGGTTTCATGGTTCTGCAACATGAAAATCCTCACTTTTTGAAACAACCAAGTTGGTGGTACCATAGTTTTTTTTTTTTTTTAATTATATCCTTACCTAACTTTTTTCTCACATTTCAGTTTATTTTTTAAAAAAATTTACTTTTTTTATTTTTTGTATTGTTTGTGTTGATTGGAGATATATTAGCTTGTTTTCTATTTAATTCTATGTATTTGATTCGAAATATGAAGTAAGCTAAGTAATGTGTTTTGAAGATGCAGCATAACAGAAGTTGACCATTTGCCTAAGCCTGCAATTGTTGGCTTCGTCTTTTTAATCATTTTATATTCATAATACTCTGATTCCATTAATTTTTTCATTTCAAAACTCGAATTGAGTCCCATCCATCCAAGCACACCCTTTCAATTTGTTAATTTTTTTTTTTCATTGCCTACTACCAGTTATGATGGATCCAATTGACAATAACAGGTGGACTCTTAGTCAAAAGGTAAAGGAGACTCCTCTTTTAGAAATGGTTACCTCAATACTCGGGGAATATTGAATTGTCCATCATTTAGTTTTAAAATTTATTAGGCTTTCAACATGCCTTGTCACAATTTAGCTATGTTGTTTACATTACTTGATGAATTTATCTTGTCATGAAATCATACATTTATAACAATTTTCTTGTATTACATTAATTAAGTACTCATACCCTTTCCTTTTTGGTCCGTATGTCATCTTACTTTAATTGAAAACAATTTACCTTTAAAATTTTCTTTTTATCCTTAATGAAACCACACAAATAATTTTAGATCACAAGTCTTCCTTTTTTTTCTAGTGCCTTATAAAATGGGACATAAATTAATTTAATTGGTAGGCCCCAGTGGCACATGATTGGCCTCCTTTTGTTCTAGTAAGAATTTTGCGTGTCAATTGTGCTATGCTGCATGTTTTGTCCATGTGGTTTTTCCCTTCTCTTGTCCCGCACAACATAAGCAAACTCTACCGACACTAGCATTTGATCAAATTTAATAATTTTAAATTAATATATTTATATTTTTTTTATTAAATATATATATAAAAAATCAAATTTACGTGTGCAGAAGTCGTACTTTTTTAGACTAGTAATTTCATTTTTATGATCATATATGTATAAATATTTTTAATTTAACACTGCGTGTGTATATATAGAAGAGAAAATTAGTTATTGGTTTCACGAATATTAATTTCTTGATCTTACATATTTGTATATGAACAAAAAGAAAATAAATACTAGTAGTTTACAAATAAAAAGAAATTAAATTTGGAAAGGGTTAATTTTCAATGAGTTAATGGCCAAAATAATTTAGAGACAAGAGGCATATATATACTATTTGATAGTATTTAACAGTAGTAGTGCACCAAAATACCATTTGTGCGTACAGTGATCCAAATCAGTACAATTTTTCAATAAACAAAATAGAGATCCACCTTTTATCTTACCCTAAAGTAGTTTGGTAGAGTTAATAACACTAGCACGTAGTATTGAATAAGGTGTGTTAATAATATCTTGAGATTCTTTCCTATCCATTGTTCTGCATGCCTTTAATCATATTTATCAATGTACTAATAACCGTTATGTATACTACTAATACTGTAATTTATTATGTATTAGTTAATATAATTATGAGTAGGATGTATAACTAGTACATGCTGAAAATCCTACCAAACAAAATATGTTATTTTCTCTAACACTACCAAACGGTCTCTAATACGTATTCCACACAGTAAACATTGGAATTGTGTACTCCAATATACAAGAAACAGCAAAATTTTACTGTACATGTACACAACACAATCGAGGAGGATCTCCTTATGATCTCTACTCTCTTTTGTGCTCCAACTTCTTATCGTATCATGCTTGTTGGGGATATATATGTAGTTGTTATTGTCCGATTAATACCTTAGGATTCAAGAAGATAAGGTGTTTGCAGAAGATCGTAAGGTGCCCAAAGGGCATCTAACGGGCAAGGTCGTCTGGCATCGAGGCGAAGCCAGGGTTTTCCTTTTCCGCTCCAATGCAATAAGCTAACGGGACCAGGGTGCAAATCCCGACAGAGTCCTCGAAAATTATCGCCTCCAAGACCATGTTGGTTCCACTTATGATCCACTGGAGCTATATTTCCTGCGAAAACGAGTAAAAAAGGTGGCAATGAACCTAATTCATAGATCCTCATTCTCTTCTGAAGCTCCATCCATTCCACTATCTTTCTCGTATAATCTCCGGCTCTCCATCTTTCCACATCAATTACCATAACACCCGTGTTGAAATAACAAGCCTTTCGATTCGCGAAAGTCAACGAAAGAGAAGGGTTTGACCAGAAAGTAGGGGTGAAATAGGTTGTGAAATTTGCATTGCAATATTCTGGTGCTGCTATAACTGCTTCTTCACCTAGAGGTGTTGCTGCCAGCTTGGCAATGTCGTCTACAAGAATAACATCTGAATCCAGGTACACAACCTTGTGGATCCATGGAGGAAGAAGATGAGCTAGATAATTGCGAGCATAATTTAAAGTACAATCCAAAGCAGCGCGAATGGAGGTGGAGATCAATCCAGCGACAGCTGAATCTCGGAATGGATAAATTGTGAAATGTAGATAAGGGAAAGAAGTAGCAAGCGTGATATTTAAATAGTCGATGTTGGCAGAGGAGGACGCCACAAAGTGAAAAACAACATTTTCAGGACAAGATGAATGTTGCACAACAGAAAGAATGGCAGCCATCGAACCTCGAAGATAAGCAGCATCAAGAGTCATGGCTACATTTACGGCATTGTCGGTGGAGGAAGGACAAGTTGGGGAATTGTAGAATTTTGGGGCTTCTTTGAAATGAAAGTTTTTGGTGTTGATAGCAAAGGAGATGGTCCATAAAAGAGAAAATAGCAAGGGCCTCGACTTGAAACTTTCAACTCTTGGCATTATGGAGCCACCTACATAAACACTCATGCCACACTAGCTATATATATTGGAATTGGAGTAGTATATTTTTGTTGGGTGTACTTGAGTGACACTAGTGGCAAATTAGGATTTTTGCTTAAGACTGTTTTATATCTAGAAAAAGTATGTTTTGATTTATATATGCATTATTATACTTTTTACAGTATAATTTTTTTACGAAGAGTGTTCGAATAATCATAGTGTCATGCCATGCCATTGAGTAACAAATTCAAAATTTTCTCTAAGGAGATTAAAAAATCATATATATTTTAACCAGTGATAACTTATCCATTATCAATTTTTATTAATCAAGTTATCATTTTAATAGGAGTAATGTTTATTGTCCAAACTTACATATAATTACCTTAATTTATGATTATGTAAGTATTTGCTATAACAATAATGTAATTATGTAAGTATTTGTTATACATTCACCACCAAAGGATGTGCTACATGGCTATTCTTTCCTAAATAAGAGGTCTCGGGCTCAAATTCAGAGTATAAAACAATCTTTGGTAGGGAGTGTCTTCCCCCAAATGAAGTCATATGCGACATGAATCTAAAATAGTTGAGCTCCAATACAAATACTGAAAAATTAAAAAAAAAGTTATTTTACATTTGGTAGATTCAGTGACGAGCTTAGTTGGTTGTAGGTTTTAGACTAGTCATTTCTCAAAAAAACATGTAATAAGTCATTGGTATGAGAGGGAGTAATAAAAGAAAAAGTGTTGTATTTCTTGGGGATGTCTTTACATGTACTTGTCTTTAGAGATAAGCAAATACTTATATCAATTAGTTGCCACATCCACATCCATAAGTCAGAGTCCAACTCAAAACTTATAAATTTTGAGGTAAAACAGATGCCAACTAGCTTGACGTTACGTTAAATTCAGATTTCATCAGACTTTATAAGTTATAGGGTTGTTATGGCAGGTGAATAAAGGAACATCGATCACTTACACCATAAATATTACATTTTTACTCATTCACATACCAAATAATAAAAATAATAATTTAAATCATCTTAACACAGTTTAAGAAATGTATCAAAATGTCATTTAATTTTATAGTCTTAAATATGCCAACGTGTTAACGGAGGGGGAGAGTATAACATTAGGGGATCCACAGAACCAAACATGATAATAATATTTTTCTTTCATATTCATCTATAGAATAGAAAGATGACTAGAAAGTGGAAACTACTAGTCATGAAAAAAAAATTCATTAATAGGGCCGGCCGTATTATCTCCTTTTCATACCATGTGACCAAACACTTTTAATTAAATGTTGCCCCATATTAACATATGAACCATATATAGAACTTAGAACAAGATTTTTTATTTTATTTTTTATGTTCAATTGTGCTAAACTAATTCTGAAATTATATATTTATAACTATCTAACCAGATGTTGCTCATACCAGCTTTCCTCCTAAACAAACATTTTCATTAATCTGAAAATAATACATGGAAAGATGTTTGTATACATTTACTTGGATTGTTAACACATAGTATAGGTTAAATCTAAGAGGAATATGTAATTTTGATAAATAGCTATAGTTTGAACAATAATTATAAATAGTAATTATAGTTTGTCTAATTACAATGTACAATAATAATTTTAGAGAGCAAAGAGGCAAGCATGTTGTATTTCAGATGTAAGATACAGAGATTATAGATTCACATACACATACACATAATCTCTTCTTTCTTCTCTCTCCCCCAATCTCGCAAACACATACATATATTAACTTTGAAATAGAAACATAAATGCATTTTGTATCATCCCTAAAATAAATACACAAATATAGTTTTGTATTGGTTTTTTTTTTTGTGATACACAAATGAAGAAGACATTGAACAATGTTTGAATATTGTATCATTCCTAAAATAAATACACTATGTTTGAAAATAGTTGTATCAATAGTTTTTCAATACATAAATACAATTTTTTCGGATATACAAAGAGATAATTGGTTATATCAATCTAAGAAGAAGAGAAGATTCAATACAATAAATCAAAAACCTCAAAATGAAAATTTTCAAAATATCAACGTCAATTCATTAAAAAAATAAATCAACAATCAATAACCACCCAGAAAATATTAAAAACCATGTGTAAATAAAAATAATTTGAGTAAAACTTTTGTGGGGTTTCATATTATATAAAAAACAGAGAGGGAAAGAGGAGAGTGGCCAAAAAAAGAGGAAAAATTTTGCTATTGTTGAATATTTAATTGTTTTAAGTGGAGCACTAATTGTTTAAATGGAGCACTAATTGTTTAAGTGGAGCACTAATGTTGTGCACTAAACATTGTTTCTTCTTTATTTGGCTATA